>CAIGQZ010032580.1:10204307-10236974 GCA_903798205.1 Danio tinwini
CGTCCATCCATCCCCCTATCCATCAATCCATCCATCCATCTACTCATCCATCTACCCATCCACCTATCCATCCATCCCCCTATCCATCCATCCATCCATCCATCTACCCATCCATCCATCCATCCATTAATCTAACATCCATCCATCCATCCATCCTCCCATCCATCCATCCATCCATCCATCCATCTATCTATCCCCCCATCCATCTTTACACTAGTTAGTCAAATAAATAACTTTGATCACTTGTAACCATCCAAGGTTGGAGCAGAGCTCAAGGACCCAAAAAGCGAAAAAAAAAAAAAAAAAAAAGCACAAATGAACCACAGAAACCTGCTTTGTGGTGGAAACCAGCTTCTTTTCCTTCTCAGTGAAAAACAAGCTCTTGATTTTATGTGAAATATGATGCAACATGTTCTTCGGTGGCCAATGTTCCCCCCCCGAGCTTTAATAAGGTGCCGAACAGTACCACAACCTCTTTAATGAGCAATGTCGCGTATGAAAGCACACATCTCATCTATTTCCAACACCTCTGAAAACACCATAACAGGTGGGCCGTGTGTTTAAAGCTGATGAATTATAAACGAGACGAGCTCATTTTTTTTTCTTTCATTTTAATTTTCTATAAAAGAGATGAGTTTATTTCATGATCATAACAGATTGAACCATTGACCTCGATAGCCCACGCACATACCAAAACAGTAATCGAGGAAAATGGTAAACAAACCCCCCCCCCCAAAAAAAACTGAACAAAACAAAAACAAAAAAAACAACAAAACAAAAGAAAATAACAAAATACCTGAATAAAGCAAACTCTCTGCTGAGCTGCAGGTCAGCACATTCTCCGGAGAATCCGAAATCTATGGCACATAATGTCCAACTGTTACCATGGAAAAGAAAATACGTTTAAAGGCTCGCAGGAATGAAGTGTTTCTCTTCTTTGAACTTTTACAGACCAAATTAACCAAAGTAAAAGAGAGTTATATAAGTGGACTTCATGAGGAAGAAACAACAACAACAACAACTATGATGATGAAAAAAGAAAAAAAAGATCTGCAAAGCAACATCATGGTTTAAATGAAGTGTTTTTGCGATTGAAACCTCCGGGTAAAACCTTCCCCAGCCACATAAACCAAGGACACACACACACACACACACACACACACACACACACACACACAGTCACACAGTGATGAGAATGATGATGATGATGATGATGATAATCAAACATCCTCTTAGCAGTTTTGAGAAAAGGAAAAACTAGTTGTTCGGTGTATACTTAAGAAGTCCAGCTAAAACTAGATTTAAACCTGAATATTGTAAATGGGTAAAATATAAAATGTTTACTTTCCTTTTTTTGTCTTTTAAACACAAGCTCTCTCTGCCCCCCAAACCACCCCCCCTCCGCTTATTGACCACACACCTCCCCCACCCCGCCCCAAACGTAATATATGCCAACTAGAATCGCAATACAATACAGGCACTGGAGAAAACACTATAAGAGAAAACTCAGGGGACCTGCCAAGGTCTCGAATTGTGCCCCCCGCCCCCCCTTGCTGAGTCAAATAACAGAATTAGAACACATCCACTATAATCGAACAAGAACAATGATAAATCAGAACGGTTTGATTATTATTTTTTTTTGTCATTGACAACTTTTTGTCGTTATATCTAGCACAGCGAACATCGTTCTCTCTCTTTCGGTCTGTCTGTGCAGTTGTGATAAATGATCTGTGAAAAGAAAAAGAGGAGTCATGCAGTAACCAGCTGAAAGCTCCGTTCGTGACGCTCTCCGACGCGTCGCACAGAGTTGCATGTTTTCCTTCAATACGTATAATACACTTAAAATAGTTCTGGTATTCTTTAAATTATACTCAAACTAAACGATGCTCAGAAACCGCACTTACAGGCTCGAGGATCTCCTCGCTAGGTGAAATCGATGAGCGATGAAAAGTACATCTCCGTCCTCGATTAACACTTGTCAGAATAATGCATATATTAGGGTTTATTTTCTACAAGGCTAGCTAAACTTTTAAATGACGAGTGGGGAGAACAAGAAAATATATTTATATATTTAGAAAGACATGTTAAGTGAAGCGTTTCAGGTCTCGGCTATCAGCGTAAAAGGATACGGGTGTTTGGCATAGACATCAGAGGGTAAGGTGTTGGTAAGAGAGTTAAAAACCTTAAAAAAACAAAACAAAAACAAAAGAAAAAAAGAAAAGAAAAACAAAAAAACACAACCAACCAAAACAGTAATTAAGAAAATACCTTTTGTACAGTAGATCCTACATAATGAAAAATCTGCACATGATAACAGTGTGAAACACACACCATGTTTAGTCATTTTTGTCACAGCCCCTGGTGAGAGTATTGTTTGTGTTGTGGTGTAAGGCCAGCTGGATCTCCTCTCCTGAGGAAGATCATCTTAAGTGCCCCGAACCCATCCTGCCATTTGCCTCACGAAAAAAAGGGGGATACATAGCGAAAACGAAACGATGGGAGGGAAAGCAAATCAAACAGGAAACAGAGAGGTTTTCTAATCCCCCACAGACATCTGGCAGTCGATGGATGCCGTACTACAGAGAATCAGTACATATCATTGTTGTCGTTCGGGTATTCCTCCGCCGATCGCATTGTCCATTGCTCCCATATTCTGAAGTAAGAGTCACGCAAGAGTCCTCTCTTTTCCCGGGAGGGTCACAATGGCGAATCCAGGAGGAAAAGCCGGAGAGGCGCAGCCGCCCGTGTGTGAGGGTCCCTCATTCGGCTAAGGCAAAAGGAGAGCCGGAGCCTGGTTTCTCTCTCTTGGGGCCTCAGCGAATCCATCGCCTCTTCAGTGTTTCTGGTGGTCGGATGGGGTCTTTTTTTCCCTTACTGCTTTTTTTGAGTTTGTTCTGTCCGTGTAGAGCCGTTTCGCAGTTTGTCTCGTCCTCTCGCACTTCAGAACAAGTTCTCCTCAAAGATCGCCATCAAATCGCTTTGGAAATTCATGTCGATAGTAGCTGCCATCTGCAGGGGCGGAGAAAACACCAATGAATATTGAGAGAGACACACACACACACACACACACACACACACACACTAATATAATATTAACACACACTTTATATTGATAGATCTTGTGAAGTTTGAAGAAATGTGAACATTTCGCTTCATTTGTCATTGGAATAATGGTTTTAAAGGGCACCTATGGTGAAAAATCTACTTTTCAAGCTGTTTGGACAGACATATATGTAGGTATAGTGTATAGACTGTCATATTGGGGTGATATAAACACACCCAGTGCTTTTTTTTCAATTTAACAACATAAAAACGGTGGACCAATTGGAGCTGTTTTGAGATCGACCGCAACTTTACGTAGGAGTGCGGTCCCCCCGCCCACCAATATTGATTGACAGGTGGCCATTACCATCTCCTCAGTATGTTGTTTCACGTCCACCATTTTCAGCGTGTGAGTCAAAGCGACGTCACCAAAGAAACACCCTTGCTCTATTTTTAGATGGAAGGCTCATTGGGCTCAACATTCACCACGTTAGCGCTCTCCTCCACGCCAGTGTTTGTAAGTTTTGGTGAGTTTGCATACATGTGTACTTTTCATTGTGTCTTCCTTAAACTTCAGCTTTTTGCATTTCCCACAGTCACAGAAGCTCCCTGTCATCTTAACTAGGTTCAGCTGGAAAGTGCGAGCGCGCTGCCTCACGTGTGCGTCCCTCCATTGGAAATAACGAACTAACGACGCGCAGCGCCATGCATTTCGCGTTGTCGCGAGTGAAAGTGACGACCGTGGGGTTTGCTCACTATTCTGCCGCCTAGGTCGCCTCTATGGATGCGCTGGCCCTGCTCAGGACACTGTTCATATTTCTGCCGCACCACAGAGCGTAATCTCAATATATTCATTTTAAATAACATGCGAATGTGCGCGTCTGGTGTGCTGTGTCATGGCTCTGAGCGGCGCGTCCGGTGCATCAAGCAGGTCAACCAGAAGTGCCGCTCGGCGACACACAGCGTCGCGCCACGCATCGGCATGCTTTTTGGAATTCTAAACATAAGTTTCTAACAGGTGACACACCGACGCTGCAAGTGTGCGATACCTTTAACTGTCATGTGCGCGCCGTGTCGCGGTGCATCCGGTGTGTGATGCCCTTCAGTCAAAGTTAATTCAGTGTGCTTGGTTATTAATCTCGGTGTAGGCTACAAGCTCGGAGCTTTAAACTAGCACACAGTTGGCTGTAAAACTATACAAAGACACAAATGATTTGTACTCTCTGCTTGGTCTGTGTCTGAGTCGTACAAGTACAGCTGGTTGTATCTGGTTGGTACACTCATGTTGCTTCTCTCTTGTCTGCCTGTCTATTACACAAAGCAGGGGAGCTCTTGGCTCCGCCCCCTTGTTAAGTTGGGCGGGAAGTCGAAACTAATTTTCATGTGAAGCAACACGCCCCTAAAACAGCAAACTGTGTACACGCCCCCAAAATGGCACTTTTTAACACATCATAATAAAAAATATCTGAATTGTGTTTTGAACTGAACCTAAACTGGCACACTCAGAAGAACCATAATATTAATATTACATCTTAAAAAAGGGGTAAAATAGGTGCCCTTTAAGTTGTGATTTTTCATAATATTACTGCATTTTTGATTGGATAAGCTCAGCTTTTTAAGAGACTAATGTGAAAAACACTGATGACAAACTTTTGAAGGTTAGTATGGATGCACCAAAATGAAAATTCTGGGATAGAACTAAAATTCAAGCCAAAAAATGCTTCCTAATAATAATTATTAATTATTTTATTAACTAATAAAAATAAATTTTGTATGATAAAAAAAAATGTAATTCAATGACTCAAATGAAAAAAGGAGAATAAAACAAACACCAAAATTATTAAAGCGCCTTTATTGATATGGCTATTCCTTTAAACTGAGCCTACTCTTTCAGCAAACACTTGCCTTCATCAGGGTAACAGCGATCAGGTGTGTCTGGAGTTTCTTTTGAACACTATGATCTCATGACTCTTTAGAATATCTAAACAATAGTAGATTGTGTCGGTCAGTAGATTGTGTTTTTTGTAAAGCAATCTGATTAAATGACTACCTCTGTATTCTGTTTGAAATAGAAACAATAAATCCATCATTTTTTGTGAGATGTAGCTTAACTAGAGTAGCCTGAAGAAGTGGATCAAAACCTTTCATTGAAGTTGTCCTAAAACTTTTGATTGAAAGCCAATGTCTTACATCAGGGTGCCCTAAAAGTCACATTTAGGACTTTAAGACCTTCAGGAGCATGATGAATACAATTTTAGACTTATACAGGGCTAAACACTAAGCATTTTATTTATTGGCTTGTGGACAAGATTTATAAAAATGGAAATTTATTATTTCTTAGCCACTTATTTTAAATAATGTGTCAAAACAAGCAAACTCTAGTTGTAAACACCGGGTATATGCAGGAATTCTAAAGGAAATTTTAATACCTTTTAAGACTTTTTAAAGACCTTCTTAGAATATTTAAGGCCTCGTCGCCACTTCAAGTTGTAATCAGTATCAAACCTTTAAATTAATAAACAGTTTTTAATAAACAGTAAAAAAGAAGAAGAATGGAACACAACCATGCACCAGAACTTAGATAAGCTCGGAAGAAACAAACCTTGAAAGTATAAATTACGTGGTTGTTTTCAGCGACAGGTTTCAGCCATTTTAAACTCGTCTTTCTCCAACCAGGAGTATGCAAACTTGCATTATCCCATTTTGCCTTCTGTTTGCTCTATGGCAGAGCTATTCAATTAGTTTGTCATGGGGGCCAGTTCATGAAAAGCATCCTAAATGAGGGGCTGGAGAGATATGACTTGCAATATGTGATGAGACGACAGCATATAAGGGCCCATATGTTGTATTTTTGCTCCTTAAGACACCCACATTGTATTTTTCTAAACTAAAATATTAATATGTTGTATTTTGAAACAACATGATATCAGTGCATTGTGCAATGTGGCTTTTTTTGCAAACATTCAAATGCTGTATTTCAAAGCACAACAAAAGCAGTGCTATAGTTAATCCAGTGTGCATGCGTATTAGCCTTGGTGTAGCTATAAGCTCGGAACTTTAATCTAGCGCACAGGTGGCATAACTTTGTTAAGTTGCAGCAACAATCAACAATCACACCATGTGAACTATCAAAAACGCGATCTGAGAGTATGACTCGTCGACACCCATGAGATATTTGGCATGTTAAATATCTGGACCTGTTGGTGATTCAAATCATGCCAAGTGAAATTTGTTTTGATTGAAAATAACATTGCCGATTACCTACAGCCATTGAGAGAGCAGCATCCACTAGTGTAAGTATCTGCAGGCCAGTGGGGGATTGGGGGAAATGTTAAAAGGGCTTCTTTTCTGTTTATTTGAACCCAAAAAATGGACAAAAGTTTGACAGGAGCACCTTTGTCTGTTTGACGCGTCATCTGAGCAATACCACAACCGGGTCAAAAAAAATGTTTGAGAGAAATTGCAAATTTTCTTCAAAAGCCAGGTGAGCAAAATAAGTAATTTTTTTTTACCCCACTAAAGGCTTTTTTCTCATTATGTAGTTAATTACAAAAGATAAACTGTGACCTCGTGTCGTTTCCATGTCATTTCTCACGAGCGTTTGATTGTAAGATGTAGTTTGCGGAACAAGACAAAGTTGTCAGCGGTATTGTAAAGTCATGCAGTGGGAAACCCTCGTTGCCGTTCCATCTTGTAGTGTAAACACTTTGGTGACAAAGTGCTACCCCATATATTCATGCTGTGTGCAAACATCTGCGACAACTACTTTGGAAATCGTGCAGTCTGAACTCGGCATAAAATTGACAGGGACATAGAAGAAAAAAAAAGAAAAAAAAATCAATAATTTTAGTGAAATTAAGAATTTTAAGGCCTAAAATAGTTTTTATTTTTGTAATGTAAGACATTAAGACCCCGCCGATACCTTGAGCAAAAAAAAAAAATAAAACAAAATTATTTTTTCTACATTTTGACTACCATATGTTATAACCCAGAATTCTGAGCTGGTTCTTTCACCGCTAGAAGTATGTGTTTGCAGCTGTAATTAACGCACCGCCTCTCTCCTCCTCCGCTCCTGCTCTCGGCGACGTGCCATCTCCCTCTGCTGGTCAAGTGCACTCTGGGACGAAGCGGGCGACTGTGGTGGGGCTTGTGTCGGCTGCGGGGCCGAGGGTGACTGTGCCGGGTTTAGGGTTTGGGCTTGAGTTTGGTGTTGCTGTGGCGGTGGCTGGACCTGCTGGGGCTCTTGCCGTCTGCGGGGCTCCTCCAGAGGCCGTCGAGGCGGGTCAATCGAGTCCTCCTCATCTCGACCCCTTCAGAGAAACCAAATTCATACTTATATATACACGTTCTCATGTGTTCTTTATGTGAAGCACTTTGAATTAGCATTGTGTATGAAATGTGCTATTTAAATTAACTTGGCTAGCCTCAAAAAGAAAAGATTGAGCAAGCGCCATAAAAACCATTCTTTCATTAAAACAGCACTTGCCCGAATGGCTCTCTTACCGAAGTTTCTCCTGTTCTTTACGCAGGCGGTCTTTCTCAGCTTGCTCGACTTGGGCCTTGAGGGCTTTCTCTCGTTCTTCCTTCTCTCGGGCAGCGCGCCGAAACTGCTCAAAGCTGTCGCTGGAGGACTTCAGACCGGACGAGGGAGTGGTGGAGGATTTCTGCGCCAGACTCGCCCAGGAAACCAAGTTCTTAAGTTTCACATCCTGGGGACAAAGATATTAAAAAATAAGTACAATCATCATAGAGATGCAGTATTCATGAAAATGCAGTGCTGGGTGATAAAATGATCAAGTTCAATGCAATCTTTATGTTTATTAAAGAATAATTCACCAAAAAATTAAATTCTGTCAATATTTACTAATTCTCCACTTGATTCTTTCTTCTGTTGAACACAAAGGAAGATATTCTGAAGAATGGTGGAAAAAAACAGCCATTGACTTATTTTTTTGTTCTTTTACAATGCATGTCAAAGGCTGCTTTTCCCCAACATTCTTCACAATATCTTCCTTTGTGTTCAACAGAAAGAAAGAAACTCCATCCCTTTATAAAGCATAAACATTACATTGAACATTGTAAGGAATCGAAATGATCCAGTTAGAAGTCTGTTTCCGCAGATTAACTTCAGCACAATACAGAGGAAGAATTGGCAGATATTCAATGAATTTTATTATATTATTAATATAGACATGTATAAGATATATAAGTTATAAGAAATATAACTACAATAATTTATGTTATGCTATAGAAATAATAATTTGTTTAATAAGTTATAATTAATTTGTAGTAATTTCATTCACAGTTGGTGTTTTTATACAATTATAACTACATTTCAACGTCATAAGCTAATACAAGAGTCATTTATGATGATCTAAATCTATTATATCATGGATCTCAATGTTTATTCTTTAGAATAATTTTTAAAAATCAGTTTTTAAACATTTATTTTGTAATGTAATGTAATGTGTATTTATATAGTGCATTTATTGCGTATGGCCATACACCCAAAGCACTTCATAGTCATGGGGGGGGGGGTCTCTCTCCACATCAACATCAGTGTGCAGCATCCACTTGGATGATGTAACGACAGCCATAGGACAACGACACCAGTGCACTCGCCATGCACCAGCTATTGGTGGAGTGAAGAAACAGTGATAGAGCCAATTCAGTGGATATGGATAATTGGGAGGCCATGATTGATAAAGGCCGATGGAGGGAATTTGGCCAGGTCACCGGGGTTACACCCCTACTCTTTATGAGAAGTGCCATAGGATTTTTAATGACCTCAGAAAGTCAGGACCTCAGTTTAACGACTCATCCGAAAGATCTTGATACTTATCAATTTTAAGTGATATAAAAAAATTATTGTGATCATTTGTAGTATACATCACACCCAGCCATATATAAAAAGTGAAACATACTAAACCGTCCCTTCCACCCACCTGTACCTTTTTAGGAGCCGAGGGCGTCTTGGGCTCCTGTTTGAACTTCTCTTTGTCCTGCATGGAAGGAGGCGGGCCGCTCTGTTCAGACGAGCGGATCACAGGACGGGACATTTCAAGTGGTTTCATATCTGCTCCTGAAACACATACATAAGCATTAAGCTCTGATTTGAAATACACTTTATTTAACATGTACACATGAACATCACCTATATGCTATAGAACTACAATGCGGAAAGTGTTCATAGTGCTTCACTTTTTCCACATTTTTTTGTCACAGCCTTATTCCAAATTCCAAAATGGATTAAATTAATTTATTTCCTCAAAATTCTACACACAATAGCCCATAATGACAATGTGAAAAAAGAGTTTTTGAAATTGTTGCAAATTTATTAAGAATATAAAAACTTTTTTTTTTTTTTTTAATTAATAAAAAAAAATCACATGTACATAAGTATTCACAGCCATTGCTCAATACTTTGTTGATGCACCTTTGGCAGCAATGACAGCCTCAAGTCTTTTTGAATATGATGCCACAAGCTTGGCACACCTGTCTTTGGGATTTTTTGCCCATTCCTCTTTGCAGTACCTCTCAAGCTCTCAGGTTAGATGGGAAGCGACGGTGTACAGGTATTTTCAGATCTCTCCAGAGATGTTCAATAGGATTTAGGTCTGGGCTCTGGCTTGGCCACTCAAGGACATTCACCGAGTTGTTGAGAAGCCAGTCCACTGATATTTTGGCGGTGTGCTTTGGGTCATTGTCCTGCTGGAAGATGAAGCAGGTTTTCATTCAGGATGTCTCTGTACATTGCTGCATTCATCTTTCCCTCTATCCTGACTAGTCTTCAAGTTCCTGCTGCTGAAAAACATCCCCACAGCATGATAATGCCACCACCATGTTTAACTGTAGGGATGGTATTAGCCTGGTGATGAGCGGTGCCTGGTTTTCTCCAAACGTAACGCTTGGCATTCACTCCAAAGAGTTTAATTTTAGTCTCATCAGACCAAAGAATTTTGCTTCAGATGCCTTTGGCAAATTCTAGGCAGCGAGTGGCTTCTGTCTGGCCACTCTACCATACAGGCCTGATTAGTAGATTGCTGCACAGACTTTGTCCTTCTGTAAGGTTCTCCTCTCTCCACAGAAGAATGCTGGAGCTTAGACAGAGAGACCATCGAGTTATTGATCACCTCCCTGACTAAGGCCCTTCTCCCCCGATCACTCAGCTTAGATGACCGGCCAGCTCTAGGAAAAGTCCTGGTTGTTCCAAACATCTTCTACTTTTGGATGATGGAGGCCACTGTGCTCATTGGATCTTTCAGAGCAGCAGAAATTCTTCTGTAACCTTCCCCAGCCTTGTGCCTCGAGACAATCCTGTCTCTGAGGTCTACAGACAATTGCTTTGTCTTCATGCTTGGTTTGTGCTTTGACAGGCACCATCAACCCTGGGACCTTATAGACAGGTGTATGCCTTTTCAAATCATTTCCAATCAACTGAATTTACCACAGGTGAACTCCAATTAAGCTGCTGAAACATCTCAAGAATGATCAGTGGAAACAGGGTGTACCTGAGCTCAATTTAGAGCTTTATGGCAAAGGTTGTGAATACTTATGTACATGTGAGTTTTCTGTAGTGATGCTCCGATTGATCGGCCACCGATCACAATCGGCCGATATTGGCTAAAAATAGCTTGATCGGCTAACCCCAAAAGAGCCGATCAAAAACGCCGATCACTTGACGTAAATTGCTCGCATGACTTTTCACACGTGCATGCAAGGCGCACAGGTAAACAACAGCAGAGCGAAGCTTACCATTAGCAACGAGTTCATCTTTTTCAAAGTGTCCAATAAAGACGTAAAGTTAGCCTTTTGCAATGTATGTCATGATGAAATCCCTCAAGCAAGCAACGGCATTTTAACGTCACTAACATGATTAGGCATCTTAGAACTAAATAAGCTGCGAACAAGAATCCCTCAACCAGCCGACTGTGAGTGATGCATTTAAACGACGTGAACCATACAGCAAGGATCGTACGAGTTGGAAAGACGTCGCGTTCAGAATTATGGAATTCATTTGCCTCTACGAACAACCTGTGATATATGGAGTGCAGACGCCTGTCCCCAATGTGTGTGGCACACTCTCCAGCTTGCTGTGCATGTATGGCAAGCCGTTTTTACATTTAATCTATAACCCGTACTAGTATAAATTTTCATGTTACATGTGTTTATTTTTTAGATACTAGTATCTTTCCCATTAAATACTTATTTATTAGATACTAGTACTTATTCATTAGATAGTACTTATCAAATAGATACTAGTTTTTATTTATTAGATACTAGTAGGTATTTTAATAGTGACTAGTAACTATTCTGTTGTTACTAGTGACACAGTAATTTTTTTCATTGATTTCTATGGGATCTGTCATTGAGATATCAACTGTTCAGTTTTGACTAGTGTGTATTACAACTGGGACTAGTACATATATGTACTGCTAGTTATTCATTAAGTACTGGAACTTATTAATTAGATACTAGTACTTATTCATTAGGTACTACTACTTAATAGTTACATACTAGTATCTATTTAATGTACTAGTACTCCTTTATGAGATACTAGTTCATCTGGTGGTTCCTCGTTTCTCTGCCTTGTTATTTATGAAGGACGGCATTGGCTTACAGTAGCTTACTACAGCATTTTTTGGATCTGATTCAGTTGGTTCCTCAACTACATCAGACGTTTATAATAATAACTGACAAAAACACTTGCCATACTGTCCTTTGTGGCATTTGCCAGTTTTGGTGTAATAAGTTTTACATTTTGCTGTCAATAATAAAATGTAATCAGTGTATTCAGAGGCTACATCCCATTAAGCTGATCTGATGTGTGTTGGTCTGCCTGACCCCTCTTTGTTTGAAATAATTTTAAGTTACTCTGCCTTATTTGGGAAAGATGGCACATTTATTGACTCATTGACTTTTTTGAATGGCCATTCCACTGCCATTCTGTGATTGGCAATCGGCAGATCATGATTTTGGTGATCGGCCCCAAAAATGCTGATCAGAGCATCTCTAGTTTTCAGGTTTTTATTTTTAATAAATTTGCAACAATTTCAAAAACTCTTTTTTCACATTGTCATTATGGGGTTTTGCGTGTAGAATTTAGAGGAAATAAATGAATTTAATCCATTTTGGAATAAAGCTGTAACATAAAAAAAAATGTGGAAAAAGTGAAGAGCTATGAATACTTTCCAGGTGCACTACATGTTTATATGTAATAACCTTAACTGTTAAAAGCTATTAGTTACTATTTAATTAAAGCTATTAGTAACTCATAAAGTTATGGTTAGTAATAAACGTAACTTTTCTGAATTTGATTGTGATTTGTAAAGCTGCTTTTCACAATAACTTTAATTGAATTTAATTGGCAGAGCAGGACCACCACTGATGTCCTGCGTGAAGCTCAACGCTTTCCACTCACTCTGTTGGCTGTGGCCCGGCATTGTGGGTTTGCTGTCGGGATGTTTATGAGACTCTGGTCTCATGGCCGGACTGAAGGGCTCACCGCGCATCACAGGTGACGGAGGCAGCTTCTCTTCTTTAATGCCGCCCAAAGCTGAAGGACCTCGCTGTGGTTCCTATAGCAAAGCAAAAGCTCCAGTTACACCACATCATGAATCCATGCATGGACATTGGGAAGAATCTGTGACAAAGCAAACTAAACTGACCTTTTTGTCCTGAGAGGGGGACTGGTGGACTAAAGCATACTGGGGGATCTGAGGGGAATGCATCATGAGCGGGGAGGGGTTATCTCGCAGGTGTGCTGTCAAAATAAAGACATGGTTAAAATACAAGTACTCGCAATTCTGCTCAGTAAATAAAAAAATCCTGCTTGAACTGAACTGCACTGTTTGCTGAAGAGTAGGGGAATCCTTGAATCTGCAGATTATCAAGCAACAAGCTTACTATAGCAGAGAAGCTTAAGATGAGTTACATTAGCGGTAGTAAAAGATACAATACAATGTAAAGACAGAGAAGAGCTCTATTATAAGAAACATCAGACATAAAATGAGGATATCAGTTATAGTGACGACAAAGTCAAACTTACTAACTAAATAAGTGAAGTTTGACAAACTAATTTTGAGAGGAGCACATGATATGATTGATCACAGCTGGTCTCTCATCCACAATCATTGGCAAACCAATCAGATTAACCTAAAGCTACAATAAATAGCCCACTTCACGCACCTTGGCTTATCTTCTTTTTTGGTAAACCATCCAACCCATCTCCCCCCTTTTTTCCTCCTTTCCCATTGGGAGCTCTCGAGAACTACCTGATCTCAGACCCCCTTACATACTAATTAACCAGGAGGGAGCCCAGGGCTCAATTATTTCCAAGCTCAGGGTTCTCTGCCAGGACAGCATGGCAAACCTGCTAATAGTGTCAAGCAATATCTAAGTGTTAACTCTTGAAATAAAATTAAAAAAGTGGAATCTGCAGTTTTTTTTAAGTGTTATAGCTTAACTAAATAATACAATTAGTTTGACATTTTTAAACAAGTATTTTTGGCACAAAAAAAACTAAATGGCAACATCATACACTGAGATAAATCAGTTTAAATATGTGAATCACTTCAAAAATAAAAAGCAACTAACAATAAATTAATAACTTGTTGCAAGAAAAGTTGCAGCTTTAAAAAAGACAATAGTTTACAGCAAGACCTTACAGCTGACATTAGCTAGCTAATACATTAACAATAAGCAATTCTTCGCCCTCCTGTGAAATTTAGTTTTCCTTCTGGAGAAAGTCTTATTTGTTTTATTTCAGCTAGAATAAAAGCAGTTTTACTTTTTTAAAAACCAAGTCACAATTAATAGCCCTCTTAAGCAATATAGTTTTTTACCATTGCCTTCAGAACAAACCACTGTTGTACAATGATTTGCCCAATTACCATAACTTGCCTAATTAACCCTTTAAGGGTGCTTTCACACCTAGACGTTTGTTTCAGAACCGGTCTTATTTGCCCAGTTAGCGCGGTTCGTTTAGCATATGTGAAACCCGCAATTGCGATTGGATCCTTGCCAAATCAATCAGTCTGAGATCACCTGAATGAGGTGGTCTCGGTTCGATTTAAACAAACTCTTGAGCGGATCGACTGTAGTGAGAAACCAAAACGATCCAACAAACTAACGAACCAGACTATATCACAGTGTATTATGGTTGTGTAATAGCCACATATACGGCTATATGTAGAGAGAATTAGAAGTAGGGTGGGATGCCATTATTCCTACTGGTAGATGTGTGTTTCATGTCAAATGCGATACAAAAAGCATGCTGAAATATTAGAGTGCTGTTTATCCAGCAGGAAAATGGACAAATTACCATTTGATAATTCTTCCATATTTCAATCTTATTATATTTTGTATTAGGCCTATTTTGTTCATTTCTGCACTGACACCTCGAAAGAAAGATCAACCTTGATCTGCTTCATGATCTGACTGCAAGTTTGCTTCATCTTGCTTCATCTCTATAATGTAAGCCTATAATAATGCATAATTCTAGCCAAAAAAAAATTTATAGATTGATTCAACAGATAGATTTGTACAACCCTGGATACTAATGAGACTCTGTATGAGAAAATCTTAAGCCTGATTTATACTTTTGCCTGGCGCTGCATTGCGCACCTCCGCTGAGTGTGCGAGCACCTCGAACGGACGAGGCTTTTATACTTGATGCGTTCGCCGTTGTAATATTCTTTAAAACATCAGGGGGTGGTCAAAAGAAACCTGCCGTAAAATCAGACTAATAAACAGAGAAGTAGGAAGTTTCCTGAACTACGTCATATCATTAATATCGTTCAAGATTTTTAAACGAACTATTTTTATAACTAATTTTAATGATTATAAATATTTTTATTCGTCTGGCTAGTTTGTCCTCTAATTATATGCTAAAAAGGCAATAATGGTCCAACATTCCTGACCATTATCACCAAATAAAACCTAAAATAAAAACAGGGCATCAGTATATTGTAAACCTATAGGTTCAAATAAAGAAATAATTTGTGACTTCATTTTAGTTTTGTAAATATTAAATAGTTTTAAATTCAGAATTGTAATATATACATCAGTGTAAAACCTATGAATGGTGGAAAAAATAATTCTGTAATTGTGTATTAAAACCACCCTTGAAGCCACCCGGGTCTCCACTTTTGCCATGGCCTCTTTTTGGTTTTAACAAACTTATCCTTCAAGTTTTTCTGAACTTTAACAAAAACTTTTTTCCATTCTCACTACTATTGCAATTTCTTGCCAAGAATTATTGGTCATCTGATTATCTTTATGATGACACATGGACGGGTCATAAGGATGTCTGTACAGTCCTACCCATTTCATACAAAATCTCTTCAAAGTAATTCATATTTAACTCAAATCAAATGCAACGCCGGGCGCACTGTTCGCTCGAATCCAAAAGACAAACTGTTCGATGCGCCAGCCTAAATCATGTCATGCGCACACTCAAGCAAACTAGCGGATGGGTCGAGTATAAACCAGGCTTTACCTTGGATTTATATTTGGTAACGATGGCTGTGGGTGTCACCATAAAAAATTAAAGCCGACCTTTCACTTATAACGTCTCATTTCTCATAATCATAAATGAAAATAACAACGAGCAGAATGAGCAGAATCCGTGGGACTCTAACAATTTTAATCCCTATTTCGGAACAAAACAATCGATCTACAGGTGTGAAAGCACCCTAAACATCACTGTAAGCTGAATACTTGTATCTTGAAAAATATCTAGTAAAATATTATGTATGGTCATCATGGCAAAGAAAAAAAGAAATCAGTTATTAGAATTGAGTTAAAACTACAGTGCTTAGCATAATTGAGTACAGCCCATTTTGAAAATGAATATTTGCATCTACTTCTCAGTGAATATAGAGAATGTATTTTGGTGCATTTAAACAAAACAGATAAAACAGATATAAATATTATAATAATATTTGTCACCGAGCATCTTTAGAAATTAAAAGATAATACAATAAAATTTAAGCAATATATTGCAAAATAAATTTCTTTTTTTTTCTTTTTTTTTGCTTCTCTTGATTTTTCCTCTTTTTTAATTTTGTATTTAATATTTTTCTATAACATGTAAGTTTGGCTGTACTAGTTTTTGGACCGTTATCGTAAGTTTTTTTGTTAGAGAAGCTCCAGATTTGGCTTCAGTACTGACTAATCTAATGTATATGCACAAATATAATATTGTATAGCTTCCTATTAAAGAGCAGTATAGAGTCCCGTCACTATACTGGGGCATTAGGACCCACACAGACTGCAGGTTGGGCGCCCCCTGCTGGCCTCACTAACACCACTTCCGGCAGCAACCTAGCTTTCCCATGTGGTCTCTCATCCAGGTACTGAGCAGGCGCAGCCCTGCTTAGCTTCAGTGGGCGACCATAGCGTAAACCGCTTACGCTAAACAGAATTTGGGAGAAAACAAATATATAGGAGGGCTAATAATTCTGACTTCAACTGTATGTGTGTGTTAAGTTGTTACCCGAGTTGTAGGAGTCAGCTTTGTGTTGGCGGGGCGAGTGATGCTGCGTGGCCTGCTGCTGCTGGATGATCTGCTGTGCTTTTGTGGAGGGCATGGACACTTTGTGTTGACCGGGCTGCGTCTGTGCGCTCTGCAGCGAGCCTTGAGGGAAGCCGAGCTGCTGCATGTGTCGAGCTTGGTGCTGTGAGAGTTGTGGCGAGGGTTGGTGTGGCGCCGGCTGCTGCGCTTGAGTCTGAACAGGGAGCTGTGGAGGGGGCAGGTGAGATTGAACCTGCACCGACTGCAGCAGAGACGGCTGTCCTGGCGGCTGAGGCCTGCTCTGCAGCGACTGCATCAGTGATGTCGGCGGCGCCTGTAGTCGGTTGGGCTGTAGGTGCTGCTGCAGGTACATAGGCAGGGACATGGAGGGCACAGGCTCTTCATCATCCTCCAGCAGCATCTGAGGGGGCTGAGAGGAAAGCAGGCCCTGGGGCGTGAGCGTCGGAGGGGATATAGGCCGTGGGCGCATCTGTTGCGGGGCGTGGATCGGGTGATGAGGGAGGTGCTGCTGCTGGGGTGGAGGAGGCTGCTGCTGTGACTGGAGCTGCTGTGGGGGCACCAGGGTCTGCTGGGGCGGTGGTTGCTGCTGCTGCTGTTGGGGCGTGCTTTGCTGCAGAGGTTTAGGAGGTAGCGGGGCTGCCCGGTTACTGGGCCGTGAAGGCTGCTGGGGCAAAGCGTTGTGCAGGGCTGTGGAGCATGAGGTGAGAGAAAGGAGAGCACAAAAATATAAGTTAAATGGTCATGGTACACAGTTTTAGAAAATATGTATGATAATGTAAACTAAAAATGTATACAAAAAAAACTGTAAAATACGATAATAATGTAAACTGTGGCTTAGAGAAATAACCTCTACATTTACATTACATTTGGAGCAAATTAGATACTATTTAAAAAGAAAACTAACAATTTGACAAAATTTGGCATGCTTTTATCTGTTAGCTTGAAAAAAACCTTGTGGAATAATACATCATGTGTTTAATGTTTTAATATGCTGTGTCATACTTTGTTGTTCAAACAGGTCTTTGTAAACAAGTTGGCTTGTTAAGTGAGTGGGTTTTTTATTTATTATCCTTTTATTTTTCGTCTTTCTTTGCTTTGTCTATATTATATGTGGAAAAAATATGTAAAACAGAGAATCATTTTCTTTCTGAATCTGTGTCTTCAATAAAACTTATTTGACAAAAAAGGTCATGATAGCCTGTAGTCTTTTAGTTAAAGCAGGGATATCCAAACTCGGTCCTGGAGGGCCGGTGCTCAGGAGAGTTTAGCTCCAACCTTAATCAAACACACCAGAAGCAGCTAATCAAGCTCCTGCTAGATATAGGCTGTTTCTCAATATGCGTTCTTTAGCTTTCTTGCGTCCTCGTGTAACGTCATCATCATCCTCCAAAGTTCAGTTCCAAAACTCAAGACCGCAAGAACGGAGGACGCGCAAAAGTTCCCGGATGTTTTCTTGATATCAAGGACGCACTGATGCAGACTTAAGCACCAAACTCGCTCTAGAAGTGCCAAAAGTCATTGCGACGAGTTAAAGGAGGTGGGAAGCGCAGCATTTTACATATATTTATTATTAAAGTTCAGAGATATAACTTATTTATCCCAGCAGTTTCCCTAAACAAGATAGTAAAAGTCAATTAACATGAAAATCTTCATAAAGGCATAAACACATTAAGAGTGTATTAAAATTTGTTTTATTTGTATTGTGCAAAGTATATTTGTGAGTGTTTTGTGCATGTTATACATATATTGAATAGGGCAAAACAATAAATCGTATGAATGCTATAATGTTTAAAAAATTTTCCGTAAAAAAAATGTGAAGGTCATGTGACTATCAGGAAGAACGCAGCATCTCATTTCTCACAGGATGTGTTCTGTGTTCTCGCCGTCTCCCGAGTTCGTTCTTTCGAGGTGACCTGGCAAGACCCGTCTTCACAAGAATGCAAGTCCGTTTTCAGCATTCTTGGAATTGAAAAACAGCCATACTAGAAACTTCCCGGCAGATAA
Source organism: Danio tinwini (assembly GCA_903798205.1). Classification (NCBI taxonomy): domain Eukaryota; kingdom Metazoa; phylum Chordata; class Actinopteri; order Cypriniformes; family Danionidae; genus Danio; species Danio tinwini. The sequence continues at coordinate 10,222,891 of CAIGQZ010032580.1, forward strand.
ACTTTTCCAGCAAGTTGGAGCTAAAGTCAGCAGGACACTGGCCCTCCAGGACCGAGTTTGGACACCCCTGAGTTAAAGGAAGACCAAATACTGCATAAAATGAAGCCAATGCAGCCAATCAGAAGGAGCAGTGTGTGTGGCTGACATATATATGTTTTTAGGGATAACGTTACTTTTTTGGAATTAATCAAGGAATTAAAGAATCACTGTCTCATTCCATTTATTCAATGACAGAATGCATCTAAACACTGCACAAAAACTCTGCTCAAGTTTAGTTTGGAGGTTCTTTCCATGACGAAATCGAAAAAACATACAATAGTGTCTAAGTTGTAAATGAAGATCACATCCCGCAAAACAAGTACCACCATTCACAACTTGTACATCAGAAATAACTGGCAATTGTATTTGTATAATACTTTCCAACATACCTATATTTTTTAGTTTAACATTAATTTAATTAGACTTGAAATTAATTATACAAATATTATATACAGTATATTAATAATATACTGAGCGTCATTATAAATGAAAATATAAATGTCTTCTTCCAAGTGATAGTTCACCAAAAAAGAGAAATACACAAACACAAGAGTCATTAAGTCATTTTAAGGAATGCTGATTGTTGGCACCCATCAACTTCTAAAGTAGGAAAAATTATTTACTACTTTGGAAGTCAATGGATGCCAGCAACCTACATTCTTCAAAATGTGTTTAACAGAAGAAAGTCAAACAGGTATTGAACAAGTCAGTAAAGAATGATAGAATAATTTTTTAGGTGAACTGTCCTTTCAAAATGAATCACCTTAAGGCATTTCTCAATTGTACGTTGCTATGTTGTTGGATAAAAGTAGATGAACAAAATAATAAAAGTAAAATATGTTTAAAATACTTAACATAATTTTGCATGTATAAAATACAACCTTAAAACCACAAGCAAGTAATTTTGCTCTACTTATGAACCATAAAATATGATGCATCAAACTTGGGCTGCATGATATTGCCAAAAAAGGGTCATATTTTGTTTTTCAGCCATATATATTGCAATTTAAATATTATTTCCTGAAATTTTTTAAATAACTATTTAGGAAGAATTCCTAATTTCACATTGATCGGGTGTGTATATGCATCAAATAAAATAAATTAAAATCATAAATTAATACATTAGAACAAACATACTGTACAAATGAAATAGACAGTGCTTTATTGCTTTCTAAAGAGTCTAACAGTGTTAAGGTACAGCAATAAAATAATCAAATGGAAAATAACACTGCATACCAGTGTTGGGCAAGCTACTTGAATAATTTAGTTAGCTAATCTATTAGCTACTCTACTTAAAATGTAGCTTAACTACACTAAAAGCTACCCTCTGGAAATTGCAGCAGGCTACGCTTAAAGCTACTTGGCAAAAGTAGCTTAGTTACATCAAAGCTATTTTTGCAATTTTCATTTTTAAATCGAAGCAACTTAAATTAAGCCAATCATATCTTAGTGATCAATAAAACTGTAAATAAATCATATGAGGCATAATATGATTATAATATAATATATAAGCAATTCCATGCAAATGTCAACCTTGCCAAGTTTTCACCAAAAAAGAGAAACCGTTTCTACATTTTTTGTGTAAGCAAGTATTGTACAGTAGTTTAAAAATACTCACAAATGTATGTCAGTGTTTAAAACTATTATATTTAATTTGCCAAAATCCCACAAGTGCCAATTTCCCAGCCGTCACATATACATATATACACATATACATATATATACACATATACATATATATATACATATACATACACACACACATATTTATTTTTATTTATATATATATATATATATATACACATATACATATACATAATATATATATATATATAAATAAAAATAAATCAATAAATCAATCAATCATGTTTGTTCTTTAGTGAGCCGACTCATGTCTGTTTGATTAGCATTATTTATTTTGGTTTGTGCAGTTTAATTGACAGAATTTCTACAAAGCGTGTTGTAGACTGTAAACTCACAGACTTTTTTGTCACATACATAACGCATGTTTATTTTTCTCATTTAAAGTATAAAGATTTTTTACAGATTTATTTTTTTCTGCTTCCACAACTCTGTGGTCAGTTGTTTTGGAAAATATAAACAGATGTTTCAATATAATGTTGACATATACTTCCTCTGTCAATTTATGTTTTGAGATTTTACTGCAAATGTCACATCCAAAAAACTGGAATTGCTCATATATATTTTTACAACTCTTGATTAATAAATTACACTACATAATGTAGTATCATTAGTAACTATCATAAACTAATAGTAATTACCATAGTATTCTTTAGCCTTTACTACAGTAAACTAATATATATATTATATATATATATAATCTTTCCATCAAGCACATTTCTCGTGTAATTGGTTGCCGATGTCACCGACCAGAGCAAGAGGTGGCAGTAATGAACCAAAAGTTTGTTGTCGACTACCATAAAACAGGAAGAAGAAATCATCATTCTCGCCATCATATAGATTCACTTTCATCGGCTAGACACCGGCCTCACAGCTCTGTGGATGCCGGTGCCATCACTTATTGATCCGCGATCAGCAAATGTAGCTTGTGTGAACGCTACTGCGCTAACTGACAAAAAAAATAGCTTCACGACTGAAAAGCTATTTGATTTAGAAAGTAGCGACGCAACTGCCACACTACTGAGACACAATCGCTACTGAAGCTACAAATATGACCATTTCTTATGTACAGACAGTTTAAATTATAATTATATTCCCAATTCATCATTGCAGACACTGGGATGTAACTATTGTAGATTCACACATTGTGATATCGATGCTGAAACAATATATTGTGCAGCCCTACATAAAATCTGTTTGGGACAGTAGCTTGCGGTAATAAACAGCAGTGGTCCACTCACCTGGGGATGGAAGGATGGGGTGCTGGTTGAGGAACGGGTGCGTCTCAGGTGACACTGGGCCTCCTGGAGGGTGAGCGTTGAGGTGAGGCGGAGCAGGAGAGGAGGAGTCATTGGTGTGGTGGGGAAGATGCATGAAGTGAGCCAGAGGGTCAAAGGGATTTTCCAGGAGCTGCGAGGGCTCCAAGGCTGTGACAGGAGGAGGCATGTAAGCAGCAGGAGAGGGATGCTGCGGCTGCTGTTGCTTCAGCTGAATGCTGGGTTGCAGAACAGGGGTCTGGGGTTGAAGGGGGACCTGCGGCTGAGGCATGCCTGGAGCCGTGGCCTGGTGATGAGCCTTCTTTCCTTCGCCTCTCCCTCTCTTCTTTGGCTTAGAAGCCATCCCTGAGATAGAGAAGAGATGACTCTTCATGTATTGCAGTTTCTCGGATCATTTATCATTGCGAATGCAGATAGATTTGACAGAGCTGCAGGGCTCACCTGTCTCAGAGTCTTCACTTTCTGAGGAGCTGGACTCACTGCTGCTGCCTGAATCGGAGGAGGTGCCTTTAGTCTTGACAGCGCTCATCGTCTCCATGGACTTCTCTGGAACTGAAGGATGAGAACAGGTGAACAACACTTCATACACTCAAATTATGTCCGGAGTGATGCTATTTAGACAGCACTAAATGAAAAGGGGATGAAAAATGAGCTTTTAGAGTGTGTTTAAGGTTCCCACTCGAAACCAAATGTCAAATTCTCTGACTCTGCAGAATTTCCATGACCTATAATGAGAAAATAGTCAGCTGTTGTGTTGGGGATAATAAGGATAACTTCTTTGTATCGATTGCAACCATTTGCGATTATCATGGCAAAAAATCAATTCTAACGGTTTTGTTTATTTTGCTCATTTTTGAGTGATTCGTGTATCATATATGATATAGTAAGCTTTACCTTTTCGCTTGTTTGTTTTATATATATTGTAGAGACCAGTGGTTATTGAGGTCAAAAAAGTAATCAAGAATTAGGATTTGTGAATTTGTACAAGTTTTCACAGCAAAACCACTCACAAAATCTGTCATTTTAGGCTGCAATAATCTGAAATATATCCCAAAAATCCAGAAGGAACTGGCTGAGTCGAAGCAGACAAAAAAAACAACCACAGAGAGCATTTTACAGGTATAGCTTAGAGACTGTATTTGATTTTTGGGATTTGAATATTGGGAAAGATTAAAAAATATATAATAATAATAAAATAATCTAAAAAATAAACAAATAAAAAAAGAAATATATAAATAAAAGTATATAAAAAAAAGTCCTACTCATAACAACAGGAAAAACTTAAAACAACATGATTAAAAACCCGATACAAAAAAACACATTGTGATAAATGGGAAGTAAAAATTTCCTGATATTCCATGACTTGGCAAAGAAAATATCTAAATCTCCCAGACATTGAATGGCTGCAAGAGCTTTTAAAATTCCACGAAACTAAAGAAATTCCACGATCCATGGGAACCCTGTGTTTTAAAGACACACTAGCTACTATTGCATGCACACTCTGATAACACCTAATGTTTTGGAATGAATCCACTCTGACTCAACAGGCTCTCGAGTGTTGCTATAATCACTTACCGGCCGGTTTCTTCTTCTTGCGAAGACAGGACGACACATATCTCTCCAGCTCCCGTAGCGTGGAAGGCTTTAACGTCTCGAAGTCGATCTCAATCTCGTCCGGGTTGGAGTTCTTGAGCGAAGGCTCGCGGGACTGAATGATATGAACCACTCGGCCCAGCTTGTCTCCAGGCAGCTTGTTAATGTCCAGACTCAGCTGTCTCTTCTCTTCATAGGACATGGGTTTACACTTCTCCCCCGTTGCCATGCCTGCCATCGCAGCCCCTCCAGTCAGACCCAGATCCTCTTCAGTATCCAGACCTGGCACAGGCTGCAGGGTTGGTGGGGCGGCACCTGAAGGAGCCATGGAGCGGTTGCCCTTTCCTCCCTCCTTCTTGCTGCAGGGTGTCAGAGAACAAAAACATCTAATTTTTAATAATAACACAGTTAAAAGACAGACTGCAAAACTCTGAGGTAGTCCAAAATTGATTGAACAAAATCTTGTCTACTTTCTTGCCTAAAATGTGCACAAATCAAACGTCTGAGCCCACCTAAGCTTCTTAGACTTCTTAGGCAGAGGATCCTTGTTCTTGGGCTTTCCTTGAGGCTTGAGGGCAGGAGGTGGCTCTAGGATCTCTTCCAGTGCCGGCATGACTCCTGCTTTCTTTTTGTGCTTGTCTTTCTTCTTCTCCTTCTTTTCCTTCTCCTTCTTCTTTGGTTTGCTGGCCTGAGGCTGGGACAAGGCAGCCAGCTGCTCATGAACCGCTTTTAACTGAGGAACAAGCAAGACAAAAACAAACAGGGAGATTAAAGTTGCTCAGTGGACAGTATTGACCTTATTATTCAGATACAAGCGGGCGCAGCCTTTGGAATATTTTTGGCTCTAGACTTTCGATCTCATTCAGTTTGACCGTTGTCCACCGCTTATTATTCCTAGTAATTTCATTCATAGGCAACTGAATTGGAAGAACTAAAAACTTAAATAAATCAAGTAAATAAATAAAGTAAATTAAGTAAATTAATAAAAAGATAAATAAAAAATAAAGTCAATAAATAAAAAGATAAATAAAATAAATAAAGTAAAAACATTAAGTAAATAAAAAGTAAATAAAGTAAATAAATCACCAATAAAGTAAATAAATAAATCAAGTAAATAAATCAAGCAAATAAATCAAGTAAATAAAGTAAAAAAATAAAGCAAATAAATAAAATAAATAAATAAAGTAAATTAAATAATTAAGTAAATAATCAAGTTAATAAATAAAGTCAATTAATAAAAAGATAAATAAAAAATAAAGTCAATAAATAAAAAGATAAATAAAATAAATAAAGTAAAAACATTAAGTAAATAAAAAAGTAATTAAAATAACTAAATCGTCAATAAATAAAGTAAATAAATAAAGTAAATAAATAAATCAAGCAAATAAATCAAGTAAATAAAGAAAAAAAATAAAGCAAATAAATAAAATTAAGTAAATAAAAAAATTAAGTAAATAAATCAAGTTAATAAATAAAGTAAATTTAAAAAGTAAATAAATAAATCAAGTAAATAAATCAAGCAAATAAATAAATCAAGCAAATAAATAAATAAGTAAATAAAGTAAATAATTTAAGTAAATAAATAGTCAATAAATAAAGTAAATAAATCAATTAAATAGTCAATAAATAAAAGATAAATAAAAAAATTAAAGATAAAGCCAATAGTCAATAAAAAAATTAAGTAAATAATAAAGTAAACAAATCATGTAAACAAATCAAGTAAATAAATTAAGCAAATAAATAAAGTAAATAAAATAAATGAAGTAAATAAAGTGAATAAATAAAAATAAAGTAAATAAATAAATCATGTAAATCAAAAAATTTAAGCAAATAAATAAAATAAAAAAATATAAAAAAATAAAATAAATTAAATTAATTAAATAAAAAGTAAATCAATCAATAAAAGTAAATAAAGTAAATAGGTAAATCAATCAATCAATCACAAAAATGAGCGCACTTCCACATTGAAGAATAAGGTCAATATAACATCATTGTGTTTTAAAGCATTTGTTCCTACTTTCAGTATCGACATTGACCAATTATTCTTATGAGAAGACCGCTTTTCTTAGGAACAACTAGCAGTAACGGTGGACCATGGAGAACTACAAACCTGCTCCTGAAGCTCTGCTAGCCTCTGGGCTCTTTCCTCTTCAGAGTCATCCGTGGAGGACTCCGATTCCGATGATGAATCGCTGGAGGTGTCCGAAGACGAGGCAGTGGCTATGACCGGCTGTGTCTTTACAGGTGCCGGATGGAGCACTGGCGCAGAAGCAGGGGCCAGCATTTCTTCTGGCTCATCTGGCATTTTAGCAAAACGCATCTCAAACACATCCTACAAAAAAGAAAACCGTTTATTTCTCTAGCGTAAGATGCTTCTCGTTCTGCTTTCAGAATGCAGCAATGCATATTTGAGGTTACATTCTGACAATATTTAGGAAAATTAAACACTAACTAAACATTATATACCCACAAAAATGCCTTGTTTTGTTTTGTTAGCGCCATCAAAATGTTCACCCACACAAACAGACATTGGAGAAGCATGGTGTTGATTGCAGTATTACATTGTTATAACAAATTGGAATTTTATTTTAGAAAACTTAACTAATTCATGCTAAAATGTTAAATACTTCTACTGACCCCCTCTGTGTGAGTTTTTTAATGTTACTCGGTAAAAACGTCAAGTTTATTACGACATACCACTGCCCCAAAATATTAACGCATATCACATATTTAGCAAATTTGACAAATGTCCTGATTATGTTCTGAAATGTCTGATATTCTGCTTTTCAAATATGTGTAAGAACACAGTGCATCAGGCCATAGTTTTGAAATTTCCTTAAATGTCTGGGATTCGGCTTTTTGTTTTCACTTTCTAAAGTTGCCATTATTTGTAAGCGTTTTTGCATGCCCTTTTTCGCAGCTGACTGTGCACGCAGAGCCGTGAGAAACATTCAATGAATAATTATTTAATAAAAGACTCAGATATCACCCTGCAGCCCAGGACCGGTTACTCACTGAAGCTAAGCATGGCTGAGCCTGGTCAGTACCTGGATGGGCGACTGCATGGGAAAACTAGGTTGCTGTTGGAAGTGGTGTTAGAGAGGGCAGCAGGGGGCGCTCAACCTGCGGTCTGTGTGAGTCCTAATTCCCCAGTGTAAGTAAAGGGGACACTACACTGTCAGTGGTTGCCGTCTTTCAGATGAGACGTTAAACCGAGGTCCTGACTCTCTGTGGTTATTAAAAATCCCATGGCACTTCTCGTAAAGAGTAGGGGTATAACCCCGGTGTCCTGGCTAAAATTCCCTCTCGGCCCTTACGATCATGGCCTCCCAATCATCCCCATCCACCAAATTGGCTCTATCACTGTCTCTCCACTCCACCAATAGTTGGTGTGTGGTGAGCGCGCTGGCGCCGTTGTCCTGTGGCCGCCGTCGCATCATCTAAGTGGATGCTGCACACTGGTGGTGCTGTGGAGAGACCCCCCTCGTGGTTGTGAAGCGCCATAAACAATAAATGAGCTATATAAATACACATTACATTACATAAACTTTACTATATGCTCGGAGAGAACAAAATGACATCTATACTGGCTGCAAAATCTGTGTACGCCATTAGAATTGGTTAATTATTATAATTTTTAGCAATAGTGTCTATTTTTATTACTTTTTTCTGTTATTTATTTCTCATTTGCTGTATATTTTATTAATTTGAATGATGTTATTACATACTTTATACATATCTATTAATGCTTTGACAATACTGTACAAAATGTCATGCCAATAAAGCAACTTTAGAGAGAGCGAGAGAGAAAGAGCAGCCTTTACCTGTCAGTGGGTCCACATGGCTCCTAAATTGCATAAGTAAGAGAAATAGTGTATTTCTTAACTTAATAACCCATTGAAAAGAAAAGGTGTATAATAGTGTCATAATAAATAAAAATAGAGTTAAAATCAAATTTTTTTTTTGTTGCATGTAGTTGACCATGTGCTGTTGGTAAAAGGCGTGTTACAATCCGACTACCACCACAAGTATATTTCAAACCTGTGGGAAGCACTGGAACATGTATTTTCTGTCATTTAAACAGCTTAATAATGATCATAATACTTAATCTATGATGGGTGATAGGTGCTGGTATGTTACTCTGTACTGCAGGGGACAAATTCATTTATCAACTTCACCCAAAATACATAAAACGTGTCTGTCTAACAGGAAGTAGAATATGAAAAGTGTCCATTTTCTAGAAACCTTAAGAGTGTGGATCTGATGTCAATAAAGCACATTTATGTTTGAAAATTATTATTGCCATCTTCATAGAAATCAGCATGTGTACATATATTGAATGTATATTTAAATGTCTGGAGCCTAAATAAAACACTATTAGTTTGGAAACACTCATAATTTGTTTTCTGCACATGTCTTACTCTGACTCCACGTAAACTATTGTGGGAAAGCAGATTTAAATTAAACAGCTGATCACATTACGCACTGAATGCTTTAATTACACCGGTGTTAATTATATCGATCAAAGGGTTAAATATACTATTCTTCCTATTTTTTACTCAGTTCTTTTTAACAACAAACTTTAAACCATATTCCAAGTAAATATTTTAGTCAAAACAGGAGTCAAAAACTGAACTCTAAACTCTCTTTATATTTACAGGAGCTATGATTAATTATATTATCTAATACAAAACAAAACAGACACAACAATAGCAGTGGCTCACTATAGCCTCTGGGATTGTTGGATTTTGGTTTATTCACAATGACAGTGATGTACTCCCTAACTGCAGGATTAAAAAATAACTTTAGGGTCCAATCCCAATTCTATTTTTGTACCCCTACCCCTTCCCATTGGCCCTTAAAAACAAGTGTGAAGGGGAAGGGCTTCAAAATGTACCCCTAAAAATTGGGACAGCACTACAGCACCTACACACGTCATCATATGTCATCACGATCTCTTGGACGAGGACGATTGTGACTGCTGTAGTTATTCCAGTTGTGTTATTTTTTGGTATTTATCTTCAGGAAATCACTGAAGGCATATATTATATGTTATCATAACGATCTAATGTGGCAATAAGATCATAACTGTACTGTGCATTTACACCATGGCCATATTCATCTGTAAAACGTCCATTCTCAGCCACCAGACTTTTCTGACAGGGTATTCGAGTGTCATCGGGTGACAGAATGTTGTGGGACTGCTGTACAGGAGTTATTATTAGGGATTATAGATCACAAAATTTAGCGGTTTTTATTTTAGCATTTTTTATAAAAGCATGACGGTAAAACATGAAAGCGGTTATGAACATATTAAAACATGTGCTTGTTTGTTGTAAAAATTCGTAATAATGACAAAAAATACAAATTTGTGGCTCTCCTTTAGGGTGCAGAGAAACTGAGTGTGGTCCTAAAAAATCTTCGTTCAAAGGGGTGTATACCCCTTCCCCTTAGCCCTACGGCTTTAAGCTAAAGAGAATTGGGACACCACTACCCCTTCACATAAACGTGCAAAATGTGGGGTAGGGGTAAGAGGATGGGCTAAGAGGTAGAATTGGGATTGGGGCTAAATAACTTAAAATAGTAATTGTGCCATAGCCCTTGAACACAATAAATAATTTAAAGTGATGCTTGCCATCCAGTTAAAATGCAATCAAATAAATGAGCTAAACTGGTTAATTCCCTCAGGCTGTTGTAGGGTAGAGATGTCACAGTAAGGACATTTACACAATCCACATAATTGTCAATTTGAAAGTGAAAGCATTCAAAAGCATGTTGAATGGGTAGTGCTGTGCTGAAGTTTAGAGCAATTGTGAAATCTGAGTACTGGGGAGTGACAAGGTGGAAGATATTTTAGGCTTGCGTGTTCTGCCTTTTTTTTGGCCAAAAACCCAATAACGCCATATTAGGCTGAACATTTTCAGCTGCTGAAACTTCAGTGCATTCCGAGTTAAAAATGACCATGGAAATCAATGCCACAGAGCAAATATTTCCCCTTAATGGAAAAGTTATTTTCTGAAACAAAACAGGCACAAGATAAATCAGTGGCTCACTATAGCCTCTTTCACAAAGAAATACTGAAAAGAAACTATTATTACTGTGTTAAACTATTGTTATTGTGTTAACAATGTTATTTTCTGACTCTGTTGTCCATAGGCCTGTCACAATAATCAGTATATCGACTTCAATCGCAGAACATATGGACATGAGCTCAATAATTTTTAGTGATGCAATACATATTGCCCATTAGGGCTGCACGATATTGGAAAAAAATCTAACATTGCAATATTTTTTATTCTGCAATATGAATTAGGGAAAAACGATTAAACGTTAACCGAAAGGGTGCAATTTAATCGATTAATGGTATTAGTTAAGAAATATTATTAATTTATATTTTTGCTTTTGGCTGCATAAATGTGCAACACATGTTTGTTAATTCACAGGATGGTAACATGAGTTATGGGTGTGTTTTAAGCATAACGTGCATTAAACCAATCGGAGTCTCATCTCCCATTCCCTTTAAGAGTCAGTTGCGTCACGCAATGGCGCATTTAGTGGACTTTATAAGTGGAAAACCTGAACACTTCACTAGCAAGAAAGTTTAACAGACCATCTGCAGTGCAAGGATAAAGAATGAGCCTCCTTCATTCGGCCTCTTTACTTGTACTCTTTACTTTACTCCTTTCGTGGATGAGGAAACAGTTTGTACGCACTCCACTGAAGACATCTATCAGCCTACATATTTAATTTTGTTTGTTAATCAAAAAGATTTGTTTCATAACTATTTCTAAAATCAGTTCCAATTTGCAGCAAACGAATAAATTAACAATACTATTATTACTGTGGACAAAAAACTAAGTTCATTGTGAAATGTAGCATTTTAGATTGACTGGGATGATTCTGTAGGCGAGTACATATGCATAAAATATAAGATCTACAAGGAGAGATAAATTTAATAAAGAAAAAGGTACTAATTAAATGAACAGCGTTTGTTTTTGTAAATGTAATGTATGCAAAGTAAAACAATATTGCATAGTCTTCATGGTTTCCGCTACATTCATTCTTCCATGGCAGGGCGCCACACCAAAATTCATCCCGCCACGACTACACTACAGCTTCTTATTCACAACATTCAGTCCTTGTTTTTTTTTTAAAGGTCTTTGACTCTGCATACAATAACTTTATCTTGCTGGAGTTTATAACCGTTTCACTTCAGGACGCACTAATGCCGTTCTGTAGGTCTATTGGAGACATTCATAAATATTCCTAGCAAATCTAATAAATGTTGAAGACATGCACTATATCTCACATCAGCAGCGTTTATTTGAGCTTGCACAAGAAAATCTGCACTTGAGCAGCGTATATTTAAGGGTGTGCAAGAAGTTTTGTGCACGAACAGAGGAAATCGGCGCGCAAGCAAAGAGAGTCACATGTTCGTATTACATGAATGCGATCTCGACTTGCAATACTGCGCTCACAACATTTGTCATTGAGATGGATGAACATTTGCCTCAGGTAGATGGAGGTCCTGTGTAAAAGGCCTGCCACCACAGCAGGAAAAAAAATCCTAGAGGAAACATGGGTCTTTATTTTATAAACAATTTTTAGGCCTGAATGCTTTTAAATACCTCACACAGTTCCAGGCGTCAAAAAAAACTTTTATTATATTATACAATTATAATCCAGACTTTATATTGTGTATACTCGCGATGTGACTATTGTGAATGATCACATTGCAATATCGATGCTGAAATTATATATTGTGCAGACCTATTGCCCATACATAAAAACAAATTCCAGCAACATTTCAGCTGATTGTGCAAGATCTCTATCAGAGGTGTCAGTATCGTTAAAAAAACACTATAGTATTTACTATAAATTACAACAGTCTATTTTTATGTCGGAACTTGCATTGTGACAATATTATATTGTCATTCTGGCATTATTTAATGAGTGGCATAAAATGACCTTATAATGACAATAATATCGTTTAATCGGAATAATTAGTGCAATATATCGTACAACAAAACAGATATTCTGACAGGCCTAGTTGTCCATCCACCACTGATCTACCAATCACAGCAGAGACGGTTAATCCATGGCCTTTTCCGAACCCATTACCTGAAGTAACCAAACTAGACGCACCTGCAGTTTGCGTGCCATAGCCACCACTTCATGGTCTGGAGGGTTGTACTTGTAACAGTTGGAGAACATTAACCGTACATCTGCTGCAAACTCCTGTGCTTCTCTGTACTGTCTGGTTTCCAACTTGTCCTGTACAAGCAAAGACAAAACTCAACAAATAAGCATGAAGAGCAAAAGCAGCTCATCCTTGATCTTGAGATCCAGCAGCAGTATTCACCTTAATAGTGCTGAGGTCCATGGGGTGTTTGATGATGTCATGGTAGTCGTGCAGCCCTAAAGCGTCCACGTCCACTGGCTTGTAGAAGGGCCAGGCGTACGCTGCGTGTTTTTTAGCAAACATGTCCTTTACGATGCCCGAGCAATAGCGTAACTGCTCTTGCTGTTTGGGGCTAGGGGTCCCGGGGGCAGCTGTCCAATGGTGCTGGGAGTCCGGTGCCTCCTTTTTGGGTAATTTGCTTGGTCGTGTATTATCCCGGCGTGGCAGAGTCTTGCCTGACTTTGACTCGGCGGGTGAGGACTCGTTCAGCTGGTCATTTGCCGTAGGTGTCGTAGTGTCTGCTTTCCTTTTCTGACTTTTTCTCTGTGCAGATGTGAAATAATGTACAGGTGAGTCAGATGCACCTCAAAAAGCAAAAACAGACACTGAATGTTATGTCGAATGCTAAACTTACTTTGTTAGGTATTGAGATAGGAGTTTGTAGAATAGGAGGAGCAGCGCTCTGTTGAATGTGCACGGGTGGCAGGGCAGTTTGGGTGGGGGGAGGCACAGCCGTCATGATGGGAGCCGGTGGGTTGCAGTCAGCGGGGCCCAACGAAAAAGGCGGCCCTAATTGAGGCGCGTGGAGAGGGATTGTGGGAAGCGAAGTGGGCACTCGAGGGGGCAAGGCTTGCATTTGCACGATTGGTTGGGGAGGTAAAGTAGGTGGACCCTGTGGTGGTCCTCTAGTTTGTGGCCCTGGGGTAAGATTGGAAAGGCCACGTGTTTGAGGGCTTGCAGTCAAAGGCTCCAGAACAGGTCCAACCTTCATGTTCATGTCTAATGACAGAGAAAGAGAGATTTAAAAAAAATGTGTTTCTGCTGTAGTCTGGAGTTTCCACTCTAAACCAAATTGCTTGATTTTCTCTGATTTGCACTGACTAAAAAGCTGAATTGTCATGACCAATCCACCTTATTTTCCAAGTAAGTGTGTGATGGCATTTGTAACTTAAATGTGTCAAGACTTCTGAACTTGTTCGCTTCTATTCATTTTGAGCAAAGCAAAACAACTTATGAAGCTTAGTGTTGTAGAAAATCCTTGTATTAATATATTTGACAAGCAAGAAAGGAATAAAATAGCATGAAAAAAAATTGCAAACTATAACAATGTAAATAGCAATCTTAAAAAAAAC
>CAIGQZ010032580.1:10248060-10275679 GCA_903798205.1 Danio tinwini
AAAAAAAAAAAAAAAAAAAAAAAAAAAAAAAAAAAAAAAAAAAAAAAGCCAACATGAACAAATGGAAGGACAGAGTAAGGAAGTATTTGAAGGATGCTGGGAAATGATATTTGAATTGAAAAGGAAAACAAAAACGAGTGAAAATCCACCAAAAGGTGCGTGGAAGAATTGTACGTCATGTGATCTCTCTCCCTCTCTTTCTCTCTAAATGCGCTGAGTAGCACTAAACACCACAAAATCATTTAACCTATCAAAATAAACTACACACCATATATAATAAAGCTGTGTCAATGCATATTTCCCGCCAGTCCGGTGTAAACTACAGCAAGCAAAGTTTATTTGTTTATATGTTTATTTATATCGTGAGATGGCGGAGCACGAGAACAGTTTGAAGTAGCATATACACAGGTGCACTGCGCCGGCTTTTCTAAATAAACAACAATATTCAGCTATGATGCATGTCTGCATTTAATGTATTTATAGTTGTATTTATTTATACTAATAATTGATTGTTATTGCCTGTACTGTAAGAAGGTCTATGTATTGTACATTGTTCATACTGGATTTTCTGCAATTAATTAATAATAATAAAAAACTTGAAAGAAAGGCTCAATTTTAACCTGAAGTTCCTGTTACTGTATTAAAACTAAGATTATGGAATCAGATCTTTTAGTGGTTTAAAGTGATATGATGAATTGGAGTTATACTGTTTTCCACACTATCTGGAAATACACCGTTCTTCCACATTTGAGAAATATATAAAAAAATAAAAAATAAATAATCACAATAACTTTTGATTTTTAATACTGACACTGAAAAATGTTATCGCCTTACCGTACGTTCACACCGAAAGCGGCAAGAGCGTCAAAGTAGCCGGAAGTCATTCATTTTCAATGGGAGCCGGCGACGATAAGCGGCGAGGAGCAGAGCGGCGCGTCTTCGCCGGTGTGGGCGTCGAGGAGAGTTGAAATCAAGTCAACTTTATGGTAATGAGCTGTGACGCGGTTCGGCGGCAAGCAATCAGAATGTAGAAGTCCACCACTTGAGAGGAGTCCAGAGAACACAGTCACTGTGAACTTTGGTTCCGACCACAGTTGTTCCCAAGGGTTTTAATATTACGGTCGCCAGATTTCTAATTATTTGCAATGTTTTTCTTACAGGAACATACATTAAAAAGTTACTGGCGAGTTACTGATGTGCATCAATGTTATATTTTTTTTTTCTTTAAAAAAAACGGAATCTCATGCGACAATACAAAACGGTATGCTTCAGAATATTTCAGGCATATGGACACATTGGATAATTAAGTGGAACAAAGCTACACCACATGCAACTAGATCTTCCGTAGTTAAATTAATTGGATAATAAGTGTGCAACATCTTCACGCTAGAAATGTTTTATGCGGGAATGTAACTGATTTGATACGATATGCTGCAACAGTCCCTTTAAATAAGAGATCAATGTAGCGAATTTTGACGCTCTCGCTGCCGGAGCTGAAGACAGACAGTGTCGTCGCCAGGGCAGCCAGAGCGACCTTTGACGCTCTCACTGCTTTCGGTGTGAACGTACAGTTAGAATTGAGAAGATTTTGTTCTCCATCTTCAAGTAAAACAAAAATATATATAATATTCACAATCCAACTGGAAATCTTATTACTCAAAACTTAATATAGACTTGTATGGTTCTTCATCTCAAGGCCTCAATTATCTACAATCAAAAATAGTTATATCACTAACCCCTACTTTAAAGTTTACTATAATATAAATACTACTAGTTTTGAAAAAGTTTGTAGTGACGACAGCTAAAGTTGTGTAAATTACTTTCCAATGTAATCCTCATACATCAATTTACATTACAGATAAAGACAGTAACTAAATCAAGACTCATGGCTTACTATAAGCAGTAGTTTCCTTTACCAAGATGATCAGATAATGGTGCGCGAGTAGAGGAAAAAGAACAACGTGAGCTTATTGACATGCAGTGATCAGGTGACCTCACCACCAAATGGAGCACCATCACTAAGTAATGTGGGAGAGAGTACAGCGAGTGTAGAGCTCAGCAGACAAAACACATCACTGCCGCAAACCATCCCGCACCTCCACAATCAATACTTGTTCCTCAGCCAGTTGTTTTTCGATTGAAGTGTGTTAAAGGTCAGCCTGGTAATTGATACCAAAGGAGGGCCAAAATGTCTTCGCCTTTCTAGTAATCACACTCTCGCTACTACCACAGCTGCCTCGCTAATCTGGCAATCTCCACACCTCCACTTCCTGCTAATGAAACCTCATGTCACCTCACCGCGCTCTCAAGAGCCTTACTATTTCATCTTTCTACAAGGCCGCAGGTTTCCAGAGAAACCCATGAACATCAGAAAGTATTAAGTCAGCTGACGTTTAGACGGTCATAAATAACCGAAATGGGAACATTGAGAGTGAACTGGATGTCTCTGTGCTTGAAGAAATAAGAAAACGGGATCAGAGAGAAACGTGTTATGACATCTGATGGAGTGTGTGGACGGACTGCTATTCCCCTGCAGCGTGTATCTCACAGTCACACCAGCGCAGGAGTGACTCACTGGCAGTCTCTCCGGCTCCTGTCAAGTCTTCATAAAACATGATACACCAGAATGCATCCAGTCGGGATGAGGCCACAGTGACTTCCAATCCTGAACTATTCCAAACAATGACATAACTCGTGGCTGAACTATCATTGTGTGATGCATCGTTTGGGTAAAAAATGATGTAGTGTTTTGTCGCAGATCCATCGTTTAAACCACGTTAGTTATAAAGTAAAGTGTCGATAATGATGCTCTAAATGGGGTGGAGTAACCATTTCGGGTCCCACTTTATATTAAGTGTTGCTTATACCGGTGAACTTACACGGCAAGTAGATGGGTAAGTAGTAAGTAACTACAGTGTATGTACACACTGGTACATAGTGTAATACTGGTGTAACTACACACATGTAACAACACACAATAGTATGTGCAAGTTAAAATGTGTAACAGGACATTAACACAATCTTTGGTAAACTACCCATTTAACCTGAATTACTGATGTGATTCTACAGTTTACCCAACATATAAACAAGGTATTTGTACATTTCTATATACACATACTTTTTTGGCAGAAGTTTGCTGTTGTTGAACAGTTGCACAAAGGCTTAGGTTTTATATATTACACAGTAATTTGTGATTATTTTACACTTTATATTGAGACAGTTCCTCATGATTTACCCTGTAATTACACTGGTATCACAAAGTAAAATCCTTTCTGCCATTCTTATTCTAATACAATGTTCAGAATTACATGGTATGCAAACAGGTGTGGAAGTGGGAAAACACCTGCAAGCATATTGTTATAATACACTTATGTTATTCTTGTTACAGATGTGTACTTTTTTTAGTGTTGTTACCAATGTCCTGTTACACATTTGAACTTACACATACTATTCAGTGGGTTGTTACATGTGTAGTTATACCAGTATTACACAAGTAAATACTATGTAACAGTGTGTACATACATTGTAGTTACATACTACTTACACATCTAGTTACCAGTAAGTTAACAGGTATAAGTGACACTTAATATAAAGTGGGACCCAATTTCTTTAGAGAAAAACCACATTATTTTTGTGCAAACTATATTGTTTTATACGCACATGCATTTAAAAAGAAAAGAAAAATACAATATTAGTTTTAATAAAAACATGCACTCGCTTTCCATATTATTTGAAATATACAGTGACGACATATAGTGCCTATGTTAGCTTTACAAATATTATTGAGAATACTCCATATTCAATCATAAAACAACTTGGCTAACATGTATTCTAATCTCATTTTAAAATCATATAAATCATTAATGATTGTAATTTACAGTAGGCTACTTATTAAGAACTTAAAAAACCCTACTTAATAAAAATAATGAAATTATTTATTATTATTTTATCATTATTCATTCATTCGCTTTTCAGCTTTGTCCCTTTATTAATCAGAGGTCGCCACAGCAGAATGAACAGTCAACTTATATAGCATATGTTTTACGCAGCGGATGCTCTTCCAACTGCAACCCATTACTGGGAAACATCCATACACACTCATTTACACACATACACTACGAACAATTTTTAGCTCAACCAATTCACCTGTACCACATGTCTTTGGACTTGTGGGGAAAGCCGAAGCACTCAGAAGAAACCCACGTGAACACGAGGAGAACATGCAAACTCCACACAGAAATGCTAACTGACCCAGCCGAGGCTTAAACTAGCAACCTTCTTGCTGTGAGGTGATCGTGCAACCCACTGCTCCACCGTGGCACCCTTTTTTTTTTTTTGAAAATTCTAAAGTCTACGTTTTACAATCTGACACATTCAAGCCACTGTAGAAATGGCTATTAGGCCCATGTCACATACATATCTTAATAAATAATCTGTAAATTAAAACAATTAACGGATGCTATATATTTTTGTTTTCACAAGCTTTGGAGACGTAACAAATTCTGCTTTTAAATAGAAGTTCACCTATAGCTTTGGTCATGAACCACAGCTGAGTTTAAACTGGCTTAAAATGTTTTCAAAGTGCACTGCAAAGGGAACGCAATTGTCAATATGAAGATGTAAAAAAATACTAAGAGAGATTACTTTAATGATTTCAATATGGGAATAGAACACAACCAGGAACTATGCTTCTGAATACAGCTCCAGAGGTGTAGTTGCAAGCGTACAAGTTTGCGACGCAGTTTGCGAATGTTTGTTGAAACGAGGGATTTGGGAAACGCCAAATCAACAAACTATGTTTGTAATGAGGAAACTTGCGGCCTTAGTTGGCTAACAATGGTTTTCAGAAATGCACCCCAGATTGACAAAAAAAATCCAAATTTGCTCCAGTGTGCTTTTCATGCAGTTAAATTGGGGATATTTACAGCTGCAGGTTAGGGCGTACTCACACTATGTACAGTTGCCTTGAACTGGGCCAAAGCACGCTTGTTCCCCCTCCCGTCTCCCCCAACGGCCCGCATTCACATTACATTTGGGCCTGGGCACGCTTACATCATCGATGATGTACGTGTCAGTAAGCGCTCTCCCTCAGCACAGTGGAGACTTCTTTAGTTATATCATTTGATATGCGGTGACACGCAGTCAAATGTTTTGCCGAACAGATCAGCCACTTTTAACACTCATAAACAATCATAAAGTCCTCATACTGCAGGAATTAGGACTTCTTCCAACCAGGCCAGGGCCGCCCAAGTGAACCGTGCCTGAGCAATTCTACACTTCTTAAACGATTCGGGAAACGGACCTGGGCACGGTTTGGATAGCATAGTGTGACTGCGAAAAGGAGTGAAGTTGTGTTCTGCTTTGGCTGCAATAAAAACAATAGTGTTATAATGATTTTACAGTGCAGCAGCTGCCAAGATTTCTGCACCTGGCCCACGGCAAAGCCAAATGCAACACCTTATCTTCTCTTCCATCTTTTCATCAAAACATTAAATCATGATCTGAGGTCTTTGATTCAATCATTCCTAAACTATAACACTGGAAACCCACAAGTTTGTCAAACCCTCCATACATGAACTGCTTCACTGCATGCAACAGTTTGTGTGACCAATAATGTTAGTAGCAAAAAATGCTAATAATTTTTTAGTTGCAGAACAAAAAAGCACTTCAGCTCATCTAGTAGAGAAAGATGACTTCAGGAAACGCACAAGATAAAGGGAAAAAATGAATGATATTTGGAATAAAATCATCTGCCAAGTGAATAAAGCTCACAAAAAGTCAAGTACAAGAGACTGTCCTGAACAAATTTCCTACACATACACTGAATACCTAAACACAATTAATCTTCTAAACTTTTTCCAAACAATATCTTAACATCTTAAACCAACAACAACAACGAATAATTGTGTGGAATAATTCACTGAAATTAAATCACAGCTTTAGTAAATGATGTTTAGAGTATGAACAAAATAAACAAAATTTTGTTAGTAAAGTCTTGGCAGTCATCAGTCTTGGCTGGTCCCTGGAGTGTATGATCACATGATGTAAACTTGCAGAATTCAAATCAGTTTTTTTTTTTGCAATATCTTTCACAGAGCCAAAGAAAGGCATGCACTGTGCTTGTAAAATAAGAGTCTTCAAAAACAATAAAAAATAAGGTTCATTTTAAGTTTCAGACATTTAAATATGCAAGTACTAGTAAAACATAACATCATAGTTTATAAAACACATGCTGGTTCAATTCAATTCATCTTTATTTCTATAGTGCTTTTGCAATGTACATTGTGTCAAAGCAGCTTGGATAGATGAAGCAACATAGCAACACAGATGAAGTTGCAGTAAATTGAAACTGCCTCAGTTTTCAGAGTTGAAGTTTAGTTTAGGTCCTTTACACTAATACGTTTTAGTTTTAAAACAACGTTTTAGAACAAAAAACGATCCACGTTCACACTGGCGTTTTAGCTAGTGTTTCTGAACAGATCTCCATTCACACTACACCGCTGAAAACGCACATCACGTGACCACACACATACTCTGGCAAGAGCTGCAGCGTATGCATGCGTCTGAGCTCCAGGCAGTCAAGCAGGTGCTCTGCGGGCACCTCCCCAGATAAGAGCAGCATAGGTCGGACAGTTCACTTAGGGTCTTCCAATGGATTTATATATACAACTATAGTTGTTAAACGTGATATTTTATTCATCTTGTCTCTATCTAACGACTCTTTTGTCTTTTGAAACTATTACTTGTTCTCAGGTAATGTGTTTTTGGCTGAGCGCAAAGTAATATATTACATTTATGCAACCCCGTACACGGATTCTGCACATTTGACTAATTGCTTGCCGATATTGTATAAACTTACTACATGATGCCACAACATTTTTGGTGTCTGTTAAGTCGTTAATATCAAAATGAAAATAGGCAGTTCCTTATATCAGGTTTTCATTTTGTTAAGATAGCGAAACATTGTAGCCAGGGTGAAGTGAATAAGGTTATAAAGTACACTGTTCTCTTTGAAGATTTACCTGACGTGTCCTCTGGAGTTTTTTTTTCATATCAAACTTGCGAAGTCTGAACTTAGGGAAAGAATGCAAGACTGAACTTTGTGCACTAGCCTAATATTGAGCAAAAAGCTCCCATCAGATAAGCTAAATGTCTGCAGCCACACCTCCGTTTTCAGATGTCACCGTTTTCCCCCTATCCACACTGACACGGAGAAGCAGCGTTTAAAAACAAAAACGGCCTCTTGAGCATTTTCAAAAAGCTCCATTTTCAGCCCTCAAAAACTCTAGGGTAGTGTGGACGGAAGACGTAACCGTAGCAAAATGTATGCTTTTTTAAAGATGCAGTATTTAAGTTTAATGGCCAGTGGTTGAACTAGGTATTGCACTACTGGATCAAAACAAAGGCAAGCGCAGGTTGCCAGATTGAGGACAGGAGCAAGTGATTTAAACTAAGTTCTTAATAAAAGGAACGGCACCCAATAGAAGGAATATTTTCCATATTAAAAGGAGTTTTTGTCCTAACCAACACCTTGAATTGATATATTAGAAATGACTTCTTAAAGGTGAACAACAAAAAACTATGACAATGATTACCTCAGGTACACCTTGTGTGCTTTTTTCAGTGTTAAATGCTTACAATGTGAGTTTGAATGCCATTTTACATGACATTAATTGCCATGCTACTGAAACCATTTGAAATTAAATTTTAGAACTGTGACTCAGTGCAAACTAACACATATCAGTGATTCAGCATCTACATTTAATAATGTTTAATATATAATAATTAGATTATAAACCTTACCATTTCGTGAGTAAGTGCACTATTCTGTGCTTCTGAATGGTTGTATTTAAATTTCTGCCATGTTTTGTCTGGTGCAAACAGTCAAATTGCTCAATCACTGCATATCTTGTCACTTAGGACATGGGGTGACAGTGCTCACCTAATTTTTACGTTCATAATATTTACATCATATGCTAATTAATAACCTCATGTAGAACTGAATCGGTCTCATTTAAGAGTCTGCTACTGTCTACTGGAGGTCGCATTTCAGTAACGGACGCATGCTTTCAGAGCCTTTCTGAATGAATGAATGGAATACACGGTTTTCCACCAAGGTAACCCAGGGTGCTGAAATATAATTGGCTAAACTGGCAGGTTAAAATGACCAAAACAAAGACAGCGTTACGGCTCGAAAACCCCCTTTACAAAGTAGAATATCTGACTTCAGCATTGTTTTTCAGTTAAACAAGCATGTTCACTTGGCACGTTTCTTAAATATCTGCAAACATATTATGGTATTTTTATGCTTTAGAAAAGTCAAAAACTTACCTACAGCACCTTTAAAACTAAAACGTAATAGTGTAAACGGGGCCTTAGTGTAATGTAAATGTCATTGCTGCAAGCCAAAACACTGAAGAACAATCCAACCCCCGGGCTGTGAACCAGTTCTGATCTGTGGATCAGTCGGTACTGGGCTGCAGAAGAAATCAGTAATTATTTATCTTTTATTTATTATCTGAGTCTGAACGATCTTCTATGTTGAAAAATCTTTTATTTTGGAAAAATTACTGTATTCTTTCGGCTACATCTAGGACACTTGAATGCCAAAATTTAACCCACAAGCTAGCAAATGAAACAGATGTCTTTGGACCCACAAACTGCCAAGGAATGATCCGCAACCCATTTGTCAACAAATTAGGTGAATCCAACATGTCTGTGCAAGAAAAAGTTCCAACTGTGGGAGATCGCAAATGACGGCGGCCATTTACATATCGTGTCTCTTCCACGCACAAGTTCGTTATTGAGCCGCACCCAGTTGAAAACATCTTCAGAATGCTGTGAGCGCACCGCTTCATATTTTGTATGGAATTTACATATTTTAGTAGACTAATTATCTGACACAAACACTGCAGGGCTTTTTAATTTTCTCCATAAATAAAACCTGTATCAGAGACGCAG
Source organism: Danio tinwini (assembly GCA_903798205.1). NCBI lineage: Eukaryota > Metazoa > Chordata > Actinopteri > Cypriniformes > Danionidae > Danio > Danio tinwini. The sequence goes on from CAIGQZ010032580.1 coordinate 10,257,022, forward strand.
CAATGTTTTTTCAGCTCGTCATCAATGGTGAAAACGGTTGTCGCCTAACAATTTACGTAGACCTCCCGACCCCGCCCTGCAGTAAAATTGTCAAGCATTGGCAAAAAGACAATATGCTTCATTCACATCAAATTCACACCATTCGGTGACTAGAATGTTTAATCTTTCTCAGTTACACAGCCACTTTCATGTATTTTGTGAGAAGTTGATGAATGAACATGTTGTAGATACTGCTCTGACCTCAAATATTATGATCATACTTGAGCGGTTAAAAACTAATTTCCTACACATGAGAATAGGAATATAAGATCATTCAAAACCTAATTAGGATGTTTGTCAATATTTGTGACAAAAAATAAACAAATAAATCGTGTCACATAACTTGAGACAATGTGGAAACTTTAAAAAGATGCCTTCTAAATCGTAGTCACATAAAAAAAACTCATGCAGGAGAGTCAGCAGTATATACACTTACATGTGAAAGGGTTAAAGATTAGAAAAATAATTATTGTGTTGCTGGGGTGTTGAGGGAATAGGAGAATTTGACTTCAAATCAGCAGCTAAAATAAATGTAAAAAAAAAAAAAACCTGACAACAAAAGAACTAAACACTCTGGTAGAAACACTCTGCACCTAATGTGTAAGTGAACATTCAAAATTGAAATAGGGCTACAAAAACTGTGACCTAAAAGAACTAAACCTTACATAATAATTCAAGTTTTTTAAATTACAATAAATTACATACATGTGTTAAATAAAAGCCAGGGTCACCATGTTCTGTCCTAATTAGACAAACCCAAACAAGCTAATGAAGGTCTAAGGGTTACTAGAAAGCTACATGCAGGTGAAGTTTTATCAAGGTTGGATCAAAACTCTCCAAAATTGGACTTGGACACCACTGGCCTAAACAATAAAAACAGACAGGCAAATAAAATATAGAAAAATACCACTTACACCTGTACAGAAAACAGTGCTGCACTTTTGAACTGTTATTTTCTGTTTTTAATACAAAGTACATCTTGTACACATGCATATAAGGATCTGTGTGCATTTAGTGTCAAGCTAATGTCATCATCAGAATAGTATGCATAAGGCTAAAGTGCACAAAGTGCACACTTTCTGAATAGTGTTCATATTAATTCCTTTGTCTACAAGATATTAATGGTGATCGTAGGTCACAGTTTCATAGAAGAAACAACCTCCTGACAATAGCAAATGCAGAAACTAGAATTAACGGGGACATGTATGAGGGGATTTCCACAAATGCACACTGCAATTCACCGTTACATACAACAAAATGGTACACTACCTGACAAAATTCTTGTCACCTATCCAAGTTTTAGGAACAACAAATAGTAACTTCACTTCTAGTTGATCATTTGGTGTCAAAAGTGGCTTATATGAAAGTCAAAGGCCTCTAGATTACGCTTATTTTACCAAAATAAAATATGATCATGCCTTGATTTTTTATTATTTAATTAGGACAGTAAGGTTTGACTTTGCTTAGACAAAAGTAAAGTCTTGTGACTTAACTGAAATTATGTACAGTATAGAATATAAAGTCATGGTGCAGTGAAAAATAATTAATATTGTGCATGACTGCCATGACCTTGGAGGACTGCATCCATACATCTCTGCAATGTCTCAACTTATTAATAAGCGATCTGGAATGGCAAACAAAGCGTATTTGCAGGACTTCCACAAGATTCTTTGGATTCATCTTCAATGCCTCCTCCATCTTACCACAGACACACTCAATAATGTTCATGTGTAGTGACTGGGCTGTCGACCTTCTGCCACTTTTCCAACTTATCAACTAGAAGTCAAGTTATTATTTGTTGCTCTTAGAACTGTGATCGACGACCAGATTTTTATTAGGTAGTGTATGTTCAATATGGTTTTAAAAGCTAACTTTACAGTACACAAATGCATGTGCAGTCCTCTACAATTTAATAAACAAATAATCAGAATTATTAGTTTTGCTGTATTAATAGGGATATTTTGGTCTAATCAACTAATTAGTATAAATTAGTGTTGACAAAATTATTGGTACAGAAATTTTAAAAACGTCAATTCCCCATATTTGAAAGCATACTTGGGCCCAATCCCAATTCTACCCCTTAGCCCTTGCCCTTACCCCTCATTTTGCGCATTCCCATGAGGGGGTAGGGGTGTCCCAACTCTCTTTAGCTTGAAGGTGTAGGGCTAAGTGGAAGGGGTAGATAGCCCTGAGATTTTTCAGAACTACACTCGAAACGAAGGGGTAAGAAAATTTCCCAGAATACACTAGCCAGAACGGCAGGATAGCTGCACCCGGAAATAAGAAGATCGACAAATTTGTATTTTTTTTGTCATTATTATGAATTTTTACAACAAAAAAGCACATGATTTAATATATTCATAACTGCGTTCGTGTTTTACCGTCATGCTTTAAAAAAAAAATAATAAAACACTCTAAAATGAAGAAAAAAAAAAAAAAAAAACGCTTAATTTGGCTATCTATAATCCATAATAACTCTTGTACAGCAGTCCCACAACATTCTGACACTCAATGACACTCAAATACCCTGTCAGAAAAGTCTTGTGTCTGGGAATGAGCTTTTTACAGTGTCTGCTATAATGTTAATGCTGTTTTTGGTGTGTTTACATAGATGAATATGGCTAGGTATAAATGCACAGTTCAGTTACGATCTTATCGCCACATTAGATAGTTATAGTTACATAATATATACCTTAAGTGATTTCCTGAAGATATATACCAAAAAATTAAGCAACTGGCATAACTACAGCACTCGCGATCATCTGATGTCATATGAAACAAGAGATCGCAATGACATATGATGACATGTGCAGGTGTTGTAGTGGTGTCCCAATTCTTAGGGGTAAATTTTGAAGCCCTTTTGAAGAACCTTAGGGGTACAAAACTTGGGATTGGGCCTTTAACACCACTGATGGGATAGCAGAAATGGCTGTGATTAGCCATAATGGTCATCAGTTCACCAAGTGCAAACACATGGACGCTGAGGTCCCATTTACACTAATGCGTTTTCATTTTGAAACGGCGTTTTAGATCAAAAACGATCTGCGTCCACACTAGCGTTTCTAAACAGATCTCCGTCCCCACTACTCCACCAAAAACGTATATCACGTGACCATTCGCGCACTCTGGGTATGTGCGTTCAAGTATAAACAGGAAGCATGCGTCTCGCTCTGCATTTGGTTATTGTTAGTCAACAAACGCTGGTTGAACGATGAAAGCGAGCGATTAGGGAGTGCTTGAACAACAGCTTGCCTCTTGCAAATATATGCATCTGCTGTAGTAAAAAAGGCAGAGTTTAACTGCACAATGGCGCCTAAAACGGACAATAGTGCAAACAATGCTTCCATTTCTGTGTCCATGTAGTTGTTAAAGATAAAAAAGATTTATAGAAAGAATATGTAGCGTTTCATGACCCTTTAACACAAAGACAATTACCTTCACACTAAGTAACAAAGTATGAATGAGAGCCTGTGTTAAGTGCTTTTGTTAGCACATCCTATGTAATTGGACTTAGAGTATATTTTGAAAGGCTGAGTGATCAACTGTACTAATTTTGCATACAGTTTTGCATAAAAAAACAAAGCATCAGGACATTTGGCATTATACAGAGTTATAAAAAAAAAAAAAAGGTCACAACTTTTTTTTTCACCAAGAGTTTCTGAATTCTAATACAGCACCATAAATCACCCAACTGCCTGACCCAGGAAACAAAAGGCCCATTTCAAATGTCACTTCTGTCAAACTGAGCATAGAACAAACTGAAACTAAAACTACAGAAGTTTTACATTTTCGTAAAGTTGAGGGTTTCTATTCTCCAGTAAAAGCCTGACAAATCTCAAGACAAAAACACCAAGTTATCAAAGACGTTAATAGTTTACAAGATGAAAATCAAGCTGTCTACATTTAAGTTCCCTGGGACTGAGCAACTGACTAGTTCCAGAACAGGATGTGTGTGAGAAAGTGCTCAAGTGCGAGTGCTCTAGGGCAAATATTTTGTCTGCATCTGGCAGGGCCTGTAGATCTGCCAAGGGTCTGTAGATTGACCATTCTCCTCCTCCTCCCTCCATCCATCAGGCTCTGGATCTCTAGAGAAATCAGGATGTGAGAGTTCAGCTTAGCATTAACTTCAGAGCTCCATTGAGCTCTGTAATGGGGCACATCGTGTTCAAGTCAGCACACAAAGAGCACTCAAATAATCTTCAGTCCAAGGCCACAAGCGCACATAACGAAAGTGCAGAGCTAAAAATACCCCCAACTATGGAGAAAATGCAACCAAAACGGGGTGGGCTAGGGCGGATCTGAAATACCCCCCGCAAGTCGTCTGACACGACACATTCGGACTGCCACACATTTTGCTTCTTTTCCGATGCAGAATTTTCTGTATACACACAAAAGCTGTTGTTTATGTCTGACTAACAGCATTCTTGATGACTCACCTAGTGACGAGAGAAACAGTGGGCAGATCACATGACCACTATATCAGGCCTAGAGCTCAGAGGCGGAAAGAGGGAACTGACGCTCTGCCAGAGTGACTAGTCAGGAAAGAATGCCAAGCTGTCTGTTACCAGTAAATGCTCACTCATGGGCCGCTGCAGGGAAACATTTGAGGCCTCCCTAAAAATCAAGTCAGAACTCATGCTGATGAATACAAACAACCCAATGCTGGCCTAATTACATGACACATGCTTGAATTTCTAAAAACAACTTCGAGTTTTGTTGGTGATGGTGAAGGCAAATAACATCATTAAAGGGTCGTTCACAGAGAAAATCTTTTAGTATCTGTTAAAATTACACTTCCTGTCCTGTCACAAGAATGTTAAAAAGAAAACAAGTCTCATCTCTTGAATTTGCAGTTTTTTCCCATGTCCTCTTTTGATGTGAAAAAGAGTGAAAGTGAAAGTCTTGACTTGTGGTCAAGTATGGTGACCCAAACAAGTGTGCACACACAGGAGTGAACACACACATACACTGCGAACACACGCCCAAAGAAGTGGTCATCCAGTCAGCGCCTGAGGATTGGTGCCTTGCTCAATACCATCTCAGCCGTGGTATTGAGGGTGGTGAGGTTATCATACCGTCAGAACCTTATACCGGCCCATGCCTACTCTCACCACCTATAATCCCTGCCAATGCTGGGATTTGAACCTGCGACCTTTGGAACAACACTCTGACCAATAGGCCACGACAACCCTAAAATCTGGGGTGTACCAATGGCAGATCACTGTATAGTTGCTTCAATTCAAACAGCTACAGAGTTCAAGTGAACTCCATCAATATTCCTCTTTACTACCAATTGTAGCACAAAACAAACATTTTACATCAGTGCTTTTACTGTTGACAACAACAATAAACCGCTTGAAAACAGGGCCACTTCAAACCAGTAAATCAGTGTCCACAGGTCGTTCACGGTTATTGTTAAAGAAACCATTTGTTCACATACTTGCACTCCTTTAGCTTACAGGTAAATTTATAAAAACATCTCTTACTGCTTCATTTTAAACAATAAATGTTTAAATAAATGTCACAAGAACAAGTTATGAAATCTGCTGTGTACATTTTTACATATTTCAAAAAGCAATTAGGGTAGAAATCGTTTTATTAAAAGGAGAAACACTGCTTTGCATAAAAATATTTTGAGGGTTGATTATATCCACAAATAAATAGCAGCTAAATTTAATAGATTGTAGCCTCTAGTTTTATAGCAATCAGTCGAGGATTCTACAATTGCTGAATTTAGTGACAAATCAAGCAAGACCACAAATTCCTTTCTGGATTGTCAAACAATCCAAGCACACCTCGTGCAAAACAGGAGTAAAGTTAGCATTTACTACAAAAGACAGTATAAAACAATCCAAATGTAACCTTGTCTTGTTGTCATGGAGTAGCCCAATGTGCTTATGTATAGAGTTATGGTATGCATCATAACACAGTTGTAAGTCATGCTGTGTTCCAGACAACTCGGTATTATAATTTTTCATGTGGGACATCTAACATGAAAAAGCACTAGTATATGTATAGTAAATACTATAGTGTTTTTGAACTATACTATAGTAAAGTACTTGAATTAGTGGCCAATTACACCAAACGCACTTTAATGCTTTGTTTGTGGACAAGAAAAAAAGAAAAATCACGGTGCACTTTTTATGTCACTAGGCAATGACGGAATCAGCTGTGTATACGCTTATTTCACGAGGCTGCCATTTTAAAACACTGTGGTGGGAAGAAACCCGGAAGTATAACATCAGCACTTAAAACATTGCAATAACATGCTGTGTACTACAAACCTCCAGCTGTTGCCACGATTTCAAAATGCAAATATGGTGTAAACATCCCTTTAATATCATTCAGTTTAATTTAAACAATTAAATGCATATTAGGCATCAAACAACATCACAATCTCTTTAAGAGTGATATGCTTAAGTGTCCTCCTAGACTTCAGTTCATGGCACCAGGTAAACACCTCTGAAGCACACTCTTGTGTTGTCTGTAACAGTGTTGTCATGGTACTGAAGTTTTAAAAATGTCCAATTCCTGCTAACATTTAAGCGCCGTTGAGCGCGTTCTTAAAACAGCTGATTTGGCGTAGTATTCACCTGTGCTCAACAGAAATGACTGTGATTGGCCGTCATCAGTTCACCGCTATTCACAGATTGCAAACACAGATACACAAACACTGGAGCTTTTTAAATCTGCAAAGATCAGTCGATTCACCAAGCGGATCACTCGTCTGTGTTGAACACGGTAAACATCAGTGAAGTGCGGTGAACTGGTGATCTTTACAGCCAATCACAGTTGTTTCTGTTGAGCACGTGAACACAATGGCAACGCAGCTGCGTTTAAGAACACCATCAACAGTGCCGTGAATGTTAATGAGAAATAGTCATTTTTTTCAATTTCAGTACTGAAATATTTAATCTTGGCAAGTCGAATATAGTGAAAGAATCAGTTCATTAACTGGAGTTTGATAAATGGCATCTAAAACGTGTGTTTGGGAAAGAAATTGTTAGCTAAGTAGTGCCATTTCCCTTAACTTAACTGAATGAGGTCCAATATCCCTTTTTATTTTCACTATTCAATCAGACCTTCAGGTCACTCGGAAGGTGGTGAAAGTATAAATTTGTTTCACTTGTTCGTCGCTGATAAGATATACAGCCAAGTACACAACATTCCTGTGTGACTCAGGCGATACTTCCAGGTTTCTTCCTACCGCAGCCTGGATTTCACAGTTTAAAAATGGCGGCCGCGTGAAGTCTATTGTGCACGAGTTTTGCTGATTCCTTCAAGTTGTCTCAGCACAAATCGATTAAGTTAACTTTAAAATTTAAGTTGATTGATCATAAAACAATTAAGTTGTCTCACAAAAAAAATCTCTCAAGCATTGTGCTGATTCAGCTCACTTTAAATAAGTAGCCTAAACCAGAGGTTATCAACCTGTGGGGTGCACCAGCATCTATAAGGGGGGCGCGAGAATGAAGCGTCCACGAGTAAATTATGATGACGATTTTTATGTATTCACTAGAGTAAATCTGATTAACGTTAGTTCCATAGCTAAAGATCAGGCACCTGCAGAGTTAATGCGTTCCAGTAAAATGGACCAGGTGATTTGCCTAGATCGTGTGTGCTGGATTGTGTGTGCCGAAACGTGTGTGGGTCTGCAGCTGGATATATCTTGGTGATTTTTTTAAATGAATGACGGTAAATGAAGGTAAAACCGGTGAGCTGTCTGACAAAACAGTGCCCTTCCGATTCAAATCAGCAAGATGCCCTTCTGGATCTTTCAAATTACTTTGAAGACACTACTGACTACGTTTACATGGACATCAGTAATAGTTATTTCACTTAATCTGAATAAGACAATAATATAATTAAGGTGTTTATGTGAATTGCTTTTTGAGTGTTGCGTCACCAGGCTATCCACGTTTCCTACAGAGTCTCATGTAATTTTGGGTGTTTCAGCTTTAATTTTTCGACTTTAACTGCAGTTCGGCAGTTTCACTGGGGAATTGGATGTGGATATGGAGTAAGGACTGGTGGAAGAGTGTTGTTTTAAATGGAATTTGATACCGCACAACGAATGAAAAAAAAAATTTAAAAACTTCTCCATTTCGTGATGTGTTTGTCTGCGGTCCTTTACTGGCAGCCATGTGTGTGGATCTAGTCACAAAATGCGGCAAAAAGTCCTACATGACTTTAATCGTTTGATTGAAATGTTTACTTCAATAATGGAACTAATATATGCACACTCCACATGTCCTAATTCTATTTCTGTTCAGTTCAATTATGACTTTAGTCGGATTAATCAAAAAAATAAAATAAACAGATAACTGTTTACAAAGTAGACTCTTAACCAGAGTATTGTCTTAATCGTATTAAAGTATTGTTGCCCATGTAAATGTACTCAATGTTCGACTCAACCACACCGTCAGGGCTCTGAGAACTTGGATTTGCGAAGCAGCATTTTCTGTACATACATCAAAAGCAAGTAGGCTACGGCTCATGCTTATTGAAAGTGGAAGATGATTTACGGTTAGTCGTGTCAGGAATCCAACCACGGATTAGCACGTTGTCCTCACAAAAACAGGCTCAGCCATCACACTGAATTAGGAAAGCTATATATTTATGTTTCAATATAATTAATGTTATGCACTTTAAATGCCGCAAGTAATATGTGAATGATGTTTTCACGTGCATTATAATTTTGGCTCGGGGGGAGGGTGCGAGTGGAATTGGACAAACTTGGGAGGACATGCGTCCTAAAAGGTTGAAAACCCCTGGTTTAAACAAGCAGCAGAAATCTTTTCTTTGAGAGTACAATTCCCCTAAAAATTTTATATTAATATTAATAAAAGAAGGTGGTAGGGAGGGTTCAATAAATAATAAAACTGATTTCATAGTGCTCTATAACCGCTGACACGATGTTGCCCTCAAAGTTGCCAATTTTCCTTTCATCATAAGCCAGGGACTGTTAGCTCTAATTTGTCTAGAGAGCAGACTATAGATATCACCATGTCAAGCACTGGGGTTGCTAGTCACTCCTGTAATCCCTAAATGATCATAATCATGTAACAGAAAGCTGTTGATGGAGCTCAAGCAGTATTTACCTAGAACTTTCCTTTAAGCCCCTGAGGCCTCCTAAATTCACCTAGTCACAAAAGAGCTCGACACGGAAGAGTCGCAAAACGAACAAGCACATCAGGGAATTCACATGCCAATGCGAGACCAAACACACGCCAACTGTCTTGTACCAGCAACATGCAAATGAGCTGTTACGACTGCAGTGAAAGTGGAGCAATCTCACACACACACACACACACACACACACACACACACACACATCGGCTGTTCGGAAAACACATCTGAGATCTAGGAAGAGCTCGCAGGAAGTGGCAGACTGGATCTGGAAGCACTACACGACCCCAGCGTGAGTTTAGTCCAGCTGGTGTAACGTGCGCACACACACAGATGGCCAATAACCGGCAAAACCGTGTGCTGCTTCGACTTTATTCAATGTGCTTATAAAAATCAACAGCCAAATAATTCATTCAAACACAGTGGGGATTTTTTTCTATGACAAACAAACTGCTTCATTAACCACTCAACAGTTGTTATCCAGCTGTTTCAGGCAGAAGTCACTCTGTGAGTCTAGAATAATAGTCAGAAGACTTGTAGACTATCGACTGATAACAAATACACAGTGCAGGATAGCATTCCTTCTCATACTTCAACCTCCACATCAAAAGTTCCTGAAAGCAAAGAAGGTTAAAGTACTCCAGAATTGGCCAGCCTAGTCACCAGACATGAACATTGAGTCCAAAGATTTCAAGGAGTTGTTCCTATATCCTGGTAGGGACTTTCATAGACGTAATGATGTTTCTACTAAACAAACCATCCATTCTTTGCCCCCTTTCCTAAACCCAACCCTTACCCAATCTGGACTTTTACATTTTCAAAATATTTCATTGTGTGTGATTTATAAGCATGTTTACCCATTGGGACCAAAATTTAGGTCCCCATGAGTCTGTGTGCCCATGAGTTCAGGTACAAGTACACGCACATAAACTTGTCAACTCACAATAACAATAAACTCACACAAATGCAAGTCAGGCTCTCTGAATTTTCCCACTTTGATAAACATGGGAAAACTTCCTCTGCTGTAAAGTCCCCTCGCTGCTAGTGTTCGTTTCAGTTTCATTTACTGCATGTTACTCTCTTCAATACAAACAAATGGAATCTTTTCCTGCTTGCGTAAGTTCTACTCTAGTGATGAAACAATTGCGAGTCACTTCACATGACTTTTGACATCCTTGGCAGGAAAATTTGATCTAAAATTGGTTACAGAAACTCAAAATGATGAGGGTTTCGGACACTTGGGATAAACAGTCACAAACTTCAGAAATACAAGAAAATTTGCCTCCCAAAAAGAGTGTAAAGGCTGAAATGAATAAGTACAAACTTCTACCAAGGCACACAGGTAATATAACTGTGTAGAGAATGTCAGTTCATCCATTTGATATCGTAAACACATTCTGTAGTTTTCACTTGTTTCACCAAGCTTGATGTACACTAGTCTTACTACACAACAAGTGTGAATAATTGGAGCAAAAAGACTGATTTCAGTCTAAATGTTTGATGAGCTTGTTAGCAAGCAGTAAGTGTGAGCTAGAATATACACTGTGTGTGTGTTCACTGCTGTGTACATTATACAAATATGGTACAGTCATACCACTTACTAAACAGATGTTTTCGACAAGTAGTGTGTGAGCTGCTCGATATTTATGGTTTACAACAATATCTATATAATTGTCATTTTAACAACGTAAGAGTTGACATTATCAAAGCATGTCACCCACTTTGCAAAAAAATTAAGATAAAACACATCTGAGAGTGCAAAAGCATTGACTGGATGAAGCTTACTAAAATAAAATTAAATGTAACCCTCTGATACAATTTCAGTACAAAAAAACACACACACACACACACAAACAAAAAACTATGTAAGTTATACTTGGGTAATATCACACAAGAAAGAGTGCTGTTTTACACACCAGTTGAATAAACAAGAAAACAAAAATTTTTATTGTGCAACAATTTTATACAATGCTGTCTGTTTTATCCGTGTTGAAAAAGAAAATAACTGCAAAGAAAAACAGAACAAGTGTCTCGTATATAAACATGGCATACACACAAATCAGCAATGGAAACATGCGTACGCCATGTCTTCCGTAAAGACTTTGATTAATAAAAATCCTCAATAAGTGCCCTAATCATTAACATAGTTAACAAAATCTATTTTCTAATTTTTTAACTTAAACTAACATACTTGTTCCATTTAAAATAGCTTTACAAAAATCTGCTGATAAAACGTTTGGCTGGAAAACATATGCAATGTCTTTGAGTTACGATCAATGTATATTAATAAACTTAAGTATTATTGTTGACATTAACATCTAAAATCTAAATTTACTGGCTATATAGGACCACTAAGTGTAAACCCAATATTTCCAGCAGATTGTTTTATTCATTACTAAACTGTTAGGTAAATATGCCAATGATCCATTTATAACGACAGTCACTTGCTTGAATAAATGACTGAAAGACTAATTGACTGAATAACTGACTGAAAGACTGATTGATTGATTGATTAACTGACTAAAAGCCTGATTGATTGATAGATTAACTGACTGAAAGCCTCATTGATTGATTGAATAACTGACTAAAAACCTGACTGATTGATTAACTGACTGAAAGCCTGATTGATTGATTGAATAACTGACTGAAAGCTGATTGGTTGAATAACTGACTGACTGATTGAATAACTGACTGAAAGATTGATTGATTGAATAACTGACCGAAAGATTGATTAACTGACTAAAAGCCTGATTGATTGATTGATTAACTGACTAAAGGCCTGATTGACTGATTGAATAACTGACTGAAAGATTGATTGAATAACTGACTAAAAACGAATTAAATAACACACATATATATACACATATATACATATACACATATATATGTGTATATATATATATATATATATATAACACACATATACATATATGTTTTATGTTTTATATGTAACATATAATATTGTTTTATTTTAACAATATTAAAAGTCAGTCGCAAAATACATTTACTGTAATACTTTTTTTTTATAATTTATACAAGCACAAATGTTACTGCTATTACAGGTATGCAGACAGAAACATGAAAAACAGTATCATGAGAAAGTTGTAATCTTGAAAGTACAAATGTTTACGTTTAGCTAAATTTTATGTTTGGCCTGTAATCGTTGGTTTTTGAAATATGATCATACAGTATAAAATTTTTGAGTGTATACTTTAAATTGTAAGACAAAAAAAAAGTGAGAGGGTCCATGTGATCAATGTATATAAACTATTACTTGACTAAATATGAATAATAACTGAATTTGTGGTTAATATTATCATCAGGATATGAGATTACTTGAATCATGGTATGAGATTTTTGCCCTATGTGAACCAGTACACAAAATTCATGGTTAGGTACGCATCTTGGGTTTTAAGTCGGTTAGGCTTAAGAAGATTTTTTTAATTAACATTTGTTTCAATAATAATGTTGTTTGAATAATAACAGTTTCAAACTATTTTAAATAAAAATTCTGCTTGGTTTAACTTTAAAATATAAAACTCTGCTGTCATATAAGGATGACATTTTAAAATATGTCCATGGTGACATCTTAAAATATGTCCATGTAGGAACTACAGTATAAATTTTCAGTTTCATTTGGATCACCTTTCATCAAAGTTGTCCTAAAACTAATGAACAACGCCCATCCTTGTCCTAGTACAGTTTTGAAAAACATTTCTGATTTGCTTTGAATGTTAATTACTGCATGTTTGTTACGCAGGTAAACAAAAAAAAAAAAACATTCAGTACTCCTCAGTATACATGTGCACTGAACCGAAAGTCCTATACCAAGAATGTTTGATATGAATATGTGAACCATACCACACCCACTGTTAAACTGTTTTATCATTACTGATAAAATTCTTAAAACGTTAATTACTAGTCAAACACTTCTAGAAGATGAGATGAAACCATAAAAAAAACCTGACCTGACCTGTTTGAAACAACTGTCCTACAAAGATGAACAGAGCAAAAACATTACAGTAGAGCTGCACGATGACGGAAAAATCGAACATTTCAAAATTTTTTCTGCGATCAATATTGCGATATGAATACAATTAGTATAGTATAGTATCATCTATTCACTTAGATAAATTGAATAACTAGTTTGAAAAATATATAAAATTTTCGATTGATTGGGATGATTCTGTAGAAGAGTGAGTAAAATATAATAAACAATAAACGAGCATAGAGAAATTCAATAAATAAAAAGATACAAATTAAATAAACAGCGTTTTACTGTTCTCAGGTATACAGTAATACTGCATAGTCTTCATTTTATAAACAATTCAATAAAAATCAATCATTGTTAATTTGTCCAAAGTTACAAACAGTACAATTTCTTAAGCATGAATGCTTTTAAAAACCTCACCTATATTTAAATAAAAGTGAGCAAGTCTATGATAGATGGATAACCTAATTTACTGAGTTTTAATAATGATTAAATTCCCTTACCCACAAAGCTGCCACAAAAAAGTAGGCAGCAAGCATTTTATTTTTATAGACAAAAACTTTTGGCTCAATACAAGTAATGGTTGCAGCCACATGAAAAATCTCTACCAAGTGCCCGAACCAGAATGAACACTACAAGATTCCTCAAAACTAAAATGCGGTGTATAACTTTTTTTACAATCACATATTATAACTAGTGAGAACAGTGTGTACATGAGTTGTGTGTACTGCTTACTCTCACAATGTACCGCACAGCATAACACACACACCTAGTGCTTCACTAGAAAGGCATTTTTTATGTTTCTCCTCATGGAGCTTGAGTGACGTGTCAAAGAATATCAGACTCTACACTTCCACAATCAGTCTCTCTTCATCCTTATTTGATAATTGATGTAGATGAGGAGCCAAAACAGAAGCCTAGCAGCTGTCAAAATAAAATGCTGCCTACAAAGAAATTTCTATCCATTTGGGAAAAGATCAAACTTTTAAGGGAAATACTGCAAACAATGAAAGCAGATATTTGATAGAAGCACAAATTAACCACAAAACTCTTGAAAATGGCCTAATAACATAAAACAAAGCGAGCATGAGTCAGTTTCTGACAGCAGGAGCAAATCTTGGTTGTAATCTGCAACGCGCAATAGTGTATCTGGGAAATCGTTGTGCAAATTCTGATCAGTCCTAAATAGTCAAGCTCTTCTGTCCACTTAACATTTATCTGTTCCATATCGAGATACTGCATTAGGATGAGTCATATACTAAACACATAATATACCCATGAACAATAACACAGCTACAGATATCACATCTGATGTGAAAATAAAATGATTCACTTCAGAAAGTATATTTCACTAGTACAGCAGCTCTCAAAGTCTCAATCCAAAGGTCCAAATTCAGAAAAATCGGTTATAACAAAACTTGAAATATGTAAAAAAAAAAATGTATTTTAAAAAGTGCCTTTTACATATAAAAACAGATTAATCAAATGTGGAAATTGAGAAGTGACATTTAATTTAAGTGTTAGTGTCTTTATGAACAAAACAACCAAACCTAGGTCAAAAGGGACATGGTGTTAAATACTGAGCTGTCTAATTGGTGAAATGACACAGTGTTCCATCAGCTGCCTAAACTTTAGTTTCATAATGGCGTTTGACATTTAAACTTAATTATACCCATCTCATACTAATCAAACAGAACAGTTTGGTGCTTGATTGGAGGAAAATGAATGCATATCTCTGACCAATAATCTCTGAAAACATAATTTTCTTAGTTCGATTTTTTTTCTGGAAACCCTCACCAATTGAAATGCTCACTGCAGTAAAGTGGTCAAACATTTACGCCCTGTCCCCACTCATAAAGATGCATATTCAGTGATATGATCACAAGTGCAGAAAGGAGACTACTGTTTCCACGTGGCTTTTAAATGCATTTCTTTTTACCACTTTCAACCACTTCTCTGATGGCGGGGATTGACTCTCTTTGATCCTTTAATATAATACTGCAAAAGCTGATGCTACTTTTATCATTTACACAAAAAAAATTAAAGATGTATTTGTATTCCTAAAAGAAAAAGATTAAACATACGACTGGTAAGAGACCATTCTACTTTACATTTTTTGGAGTTCAACACAAAACCTAAGATTATCAATGACAACCTGACTTCAAGTTACAAACAAAAACCCACACTGAGGTCTTTAGCTACATGTTTAAAAAAAAAGTAAACTAAGGGCGCGCTCACACTATGCCGTGCCCAGGCCCGTTTCCCGGATCCTTTGAGAAGTGAGAGTGCTCTGAATCGGGCTCAGGCATGGTTCAGTTGGCCGGCCCTGGCTTGGTTGGAAGAGGTGGGCCTGAGCTCTGTTCACTTGGGCTTTGGCGCAGTACACTTATAGTGTGAGTGCAAAGCGCGCCTAACCCCAAAACTGAAGACGAGACGTGACTTTACAGGACTGTTTCATAAGGATTAATTAATCATTCTTACTGTTCAATGAATGCAAACTGTCATAGATTATTAAAGACACAAACCCCTCACAGCACAACAGCTGCACTTATACCAAACCTCCTAACTCCTCTATGAGGACTTTATGATTGTTTATTAGCGTCAAATGTGGCTGACTGTTTGGTGAAATATTTGACTGCGTGTCACTGCATCTCAAACGACTAAAATGATATCAAGAAACATCTACTGTGCTGTACTGAACAGCGCATCAATGCCGTAAGCGTGCTCAGGCCCAAATGTAATGCAAGTGTGGGCCGTCAGGGGACAAGCGTGCTTCGGCCCGGTTCAAGGCAACTGTACATAGTGTGAGTACGCCCTAAAATACACAACATTTGTTGATTGCACTCAGAATGCACAATGAATTTAACATGGTGTTTTCCTTTAATGCGATGTTGTTAGCCAAATGCAGTTGCTTCGTCATGTTGGCCACGACACCTTGCTCACATCATATTAATTATGCCAAAGTCCCTTTAAGGCAAGTCATTTCACTCTGCGGCCATCTTTGAAATGCAGGCAGGATGCTAAGACATTCTGTCTGAATGTTGAAACATCAAATTCTTCAAAACTGTTTGGCAAGTTTACCATTACATTACATCTTTGGAATCACCAATAAAATTAAACAACTGTCATACAAGTTGTTTCAAAACGTCCAAATCAAACAAAATCTGCATATTTTCAGGTTGCCAGAGCTAATGCGCATGCGCACTCAAAAGAAAGGAGATCACGACACCAACCTCATTTATGGCCATTCTACACATCATCATCCTCTACATAATTATCGTCTGATCGCGCTGCTCTTCTTTAATCCACAACTTGGTCTTAATGGTGAATCTCCTCCAGAAATGACAGCGACTCTTTGTTTACAAGTTTGTGGGCGTTTCACTAGTTGCCGTCATGTGTGTGCATTTGACAAGACTGACTGTACCTCACATTTGTTTCATGCTGATTACAAAACTAAAAAATTTTTTTAAGTGCACTTGGTTCAATTAAAAAGCTTCATTTGAAGCTTAATTTGGATATATTTCTTTTGTCTGTGAAGCGGAGTATTCGCTGAGATTCCAGTGTGTTTGTTAACCACCAAACTGTCGTAAAAGCACATGTCTGATCCGAGCTTCTCCCTAGAGAAACGTTGGTCAATAGCGATCAATGATTACCTGCTGTACTGACTGTTACACTTTTTTCCCCAATTCAAAACTATAGGAGTGACACACATCTTGTGTATTCTATGGTCTTTGATTATGCTTAACATTGCCATCAAGCTTTATTTAAATGTACACACTTTTAAACACAAATGTTCAGATCAGGGGTCTCAAACTCAATTTACCTGGGGGCTGCTGGAGTCTGGGTGAGGCTGGGCCACACCAGGTTTTCCACAAGAAATTCATTATATTATTAATTATTAATTAGTTAATTTTTGTATCTTATATTTTGTGTTAAAAAAATAAAAAGATTTGAGAACATTGGAATTTTTTTTACAAAATAAGATGAAAAAAATAAACTAAAAAATAATAAGATAACAAATCAATCAGTAATAAATAGTAATAGTAATAATAATACTAATAGTAATAATAATAATAATAATATTTACTGTTATCCGCCTTGCTGTTGTTACAGGAAAAAGAAGCAACACTGTGTTGTTGTCATTTGTTTTGACTACTTTTACATCATATAGAATGTCTTTATATATAATAGAGCTGCACGATTCTGGCTTAAATGAGAATCACGATTTTTTTGCTTAAAATAAAGGTCTCGATTTTCTCACGATTCTGTAGATGTAAAATAAAGGTTAATATGAGTAGCCTATTATTATTGTTATTTCAGAATACAACTATTCATAATTCTGATGTTGAATTATGTTTGAGACATACTATACTTGCAATCTGTCATTGACAAAATTTTTTCAGTTTTTTTTTCTACTGGTAAAATCAGACATTTGTTATCAGATTCCCTCTTGCATTATACTCAACTTTATATAGGCTAGAGTAGCTATTCTGACACTTAAACATTTATTCTCATGCACAACACTCTGTTCGCTATGAAAGAAAAATATTATATGCTTGTCGTAATCATAACTCTAAAATGTGATATGATCATTTAAATGATGTGCACGCTTTCGGTTTCATTTTCACTGTGCGTGTGCGGTTCACACTTCCCATGCAGCTCCCAAACTATCGCTCTGTGCCACAAACTGAATGTTATTTACAACTTTATTACCTGTTATTCACAGCCTATGCAAGTTCTGTTCACTAAGATCGCGTCATTCACGTCATTCACAGGGCGCGCACCCGCCCTCTCTGTGGTAACAGCTCACGAATACGCAGCTGCGAATACGTCATTACATGCAGACAGAAATGACATTTTTGGGGTAAATTACACCTTATAAATACAGTATGTGACTCAACACCATTTGGAGATGTACACGCTGCTGAGCAATGTATGTAAAACAACGTGAAGACTTGTGCGGCTGCCTTTATGCTTCTCTCCTTAACTTGAAAATATGATTGGCAGAATCATATAAATGCTGGATTAAGATCATCTAGGGGGTCGAATCGAGATCGTGATCTTTTTATGACTAATCAAGCAGCTCTAATTTTTAATGTTTATTGTGTGAGGCAATGAAAATACAATGCAGGTAGAGTGACGCAAACGAACCACAAATAACGGTGCGACCCTATAATTGGTCCAGGTTACTCTTATTGCCGATGGGCAGGTGTCGATATGTGAGTGCAGACGATTACATCAGGCTGCATTGAGTAAACAAACAACCACTAACCAATGAGAGTGATTGTAAACGCAAGAAAGATGATTAATTGAAAATATTGCTTAGGACCAACAGTTAAACACAAATTTTGCTTTAACTGGCATGTGACTACCATCATGCATGCGCACACACACAATCCACACAGCCTTAGCTGCACTCATTCACACTCTCTCTCTCACACACACACACACACACACACACACACACACACACACACACACACACACACACACACACAC
>CAIGQZ010032580.1:10275689-10291042 GCA_903798205.1 Danio tinwini
CACACACACACACACACACACACACACACACACACACACACACACACGCGCACACACACGTTAATGCAGAATCAATTAAAATAAATGCTGGAAAGAAAAATACAAATATCTGACATTTCCCGGAACAGGATCCGGCTCAAATTAAGCACTGATTTATATACATTTATATATTTATAATGTCCAGCTGGGCAGCAACAAAAAAATTTTTTTAAGGGGTTGTGAATGAAGCGCGCTGGAGCAAATGTCCGCGTGTGCCCAATAGAAACGAGGCAGCCAGGCAGGCACAGGAGAAAACACTCCACTCTGCTGTAACTTTCACTGAGAAATGTTTCTCTGCCTGCGTCAAGTCCAGCCAACATCCCGCCCCCAAGAGCCATATACCCCACCGTAATTAGTAGGTTCGTTCAGCTCCGCACACAAGACTGTGCCATACATATCAAACTCGCGAGCCGCACTGACATAAAACTTTACAATTAAGTCATGACAACTGTCACACAAAAAAACTTGCTTTCATTTTGGACTGTTGCAAAACCGCCTTAAATATCGAACAGCTTTAACATGCGTTTATCGAAGTAGTAAATCCACTCCACACTTTTAATCCCTTACACACAATGAGTGCTCTTGAAATATGACAGAGGTGGGTCCAGATTGAATCCTCTCTGAGTCTGGATCAGTACTTTGAGAAGCCCTGCACTAGTATATCAAACAAACCCTCTGCTGTCCAGACAAATGAGGCACTGCTTACACCTGGTATAAAAGTCCACATGAACTGGAAGCTGCGACAGATTTTGTTTTTCATATTGTGAAGCAGTTCTTAGAGAAAATCTTAATATTAAATGATAAGACAGTGGACGTGGCTTGCTGTTTCATCTGCAAGCTGACTGAATGTAGTAGAGTAGGCATTTCATTCAGAAAGATGAGGAAAAGGGTTTGGGGAGAGTTATTACAACAGACACCACCATTTCTGTTTGTTGTCAAAACTGACAGCTGGAGCAGCGTGGTTAGATCTGTTAGCCAAGCCCAATTCCTAAGTAGTACGTAATCTGACAGTTTAACTGAAAACAAACAGGAAGTGCATTTTCAGATTTCAATTAAAGATTAGAAGGCCAAACTATTTTTTTTCTTAAATGACATGCACAGATGAATTGTTCACCACAAACTAGCTAACAAAATCATAAGCTTACTTTTGATTTCAAGGGAACATTCAGATGCATTTTTAATCCCAAGTAGACAACGACAAAAAAATGTGCTGAAGTTTTTCGTTATACTTTCCATCTACTGACTGACTGTGTGACAGTTATGGGGTGTTACAGAAATAAAATGCACCAAAACAAGTTAATCATACTTTGCAACATTGCAAAAACACACCAACTATGATTTAAATCATATT
The DNA here is from genome assembly GCA_903798205.1 of Danio tinwini. Taxonomy (NCBI): domain Eukaryota; kingdom Metazoa; phylum Chordata; class Actinopteri; order Cypriniformes; family Danionidae; genus Danio; species Danio tinwini. Next base: position 10,277,080 of record CAIGQZ010032580.1, read on the forward strand.
TGCGATCCACTGCTTTTTTTATTCTCTTGCTTTCCTGCTTGTTTGTAAGCCGCATAACATGTTTATTCATTCAATAGTAGTTGTGTATTGTGTAAATTTCGAAAAGTGAATGGCCGCAGGAGATGCATCTGAAATCAAGTTAATACCAGGTGGAAATGCTTATGAGCCTCGGCTGACCACTTGTGATGGAATCACTGAAAACATTAATAACAGGTGGAAGAGGAGCCCAAATTAAAAAAGGTTAAACTAGAGCCCTAGTCAGAGCCAGAAAAAGCCAGACTGGGATGGAAACTGGCATTTTATTAGGGCCATTAAAAATTACAAAATACTTTAAACTGAATTAAACTGGAGAGCTAATTTATAAAAGAATTGTAATTTGTAGTCATATTTCAAAGCAAAACTGATCAGTTTTTGACAGACTGAGAATTTAATGAAATGGCTTTTGAACAAATGTGGATAGAAAGGCCAAGAATACTAAAAATATACATAAAAAAAATCACTTAATTTATTATCCAATAAAAGAGTGAGAATAAACCATGATGAAAGCACATTTACTGAGTAAATTCTTCTATGCACGTCAAAAAAAGGACATGTGCCTCAATGGCAGCAGCTTAAATTCTGAGTGAATGATCTAAAGAGCCTGAAAAGTGCCATTACTATCAATAGTATTGTTATATCACAGTGGTCTCCCCACTTTTATTGTGATATATCGTTGCATTGTTTCATGCATCATCCAGATTTTCAACTAAAGTGAAACTCACAACTTGGAAACAAAGCTACTGTAAAGCTGCTTTCGATGAAGTAATCCATTGTATAAAGTTACATGACTTGACACCAGAGCCAAACTGCAGGATTTGTGTAAACTTTAATATCTCTATGATCGGATGCTTCTGAACTGTCATTTATACATATTCATTAATCTAAATGTCACTCTCAGCAGCATGCATGGTGTCAGGATGTTTGCTAGCAGTATACTACTGCAGAGGTATTTTGAACTCTATCAATACAAACCTATAAAATAAAGATAGAATAAAAATGCCATGAGATAACGCGGTCTTTGAGACTCCTAAATTACTAGAATGCAGCAACCTTATGAAATATGTATGGCAGAATCTTGTTCTTTTCTGGCACTCACATCATCTACAGTGAATAAACTCAGTCTGTCAAAATCCATTATAGCACTTCAATAGTTAAATATGGACACTATGCTAAATTTTTTTCCTTAGTATGACTGATATTTATTGGGTTTGCAAAGCTGTCAAAATACAAAGTATATAACTGATCAGTCTAAAACAAAATGAAGGTTGTACAAAGTCTTACAAATGTATTTTATTCCACAGTTAACAAGGTTAAATAGGCCCGTCCAACTAAGTGAACTGATGTAAAAAAATGTTTGATGTGTACCGTTTTGTCCTTACAACATACACTATCCATTTTTCCTATTCCAAACATTTTAGCTTTATTAAACTAATTTAATCCATGTCCCTTTGCAATGAGACAAAAGTAATATAAATAAATTTTCATACATTGACATTTAGAATGACATTGAGAGCAACAGGCAACAGGTCTCATTCATAACTTTGTGGATTATTTACATGTACTTAAATGAGAACATCTCACAAAGATCCGTTTAATTCAACACGTTTATTTGCATTCAAATTAAATTTACAAATCAATGTAATGAATTTACTACGCTTCTACGATCATGTTAGTCTGTTTGTCCTTGTCCTGAGGTCTCCATTATGCTGGACCAGGCCGTATCCTGAGCAGATGCTGTGGTAGTCATGGAGGAGTGTAGAGCATGAGACTGATTCCTGAGAGACTGATTCCTACTCACACTTGCAGCATTTTCCACAATAGCCGTATAGTGTTCTCCAGAGCCTAGACTGCAGCTCTGCACAAGTTTGGTCAGAGGAGAAATGGTCATGCTGAACTGAGTCTCTCTAGGTTTTGTCCTTCACTTTCGTCAATTGGTGAAGTTTTGTTCCTCATCACTAGCATTTTGGTTTGGGACTTGTGGAGCTGCGCATCAATGGATTTGCTTCTCAGTGTTTGGACTTTCAACACTGAAAATTAAACTAACTTGTATGTTAAGCTGCTTTGACCCAATCTACATTGTAAAAGCACTATAGAAATCGAATTGAATTTGGATTATTCTAAATGAGCAAGCAAGTGCCTGGTACGATGCTAGCAATCAGCACACTAAACAGTAATTTCAATATTTCCTTTATACAACTTTATATACATGCGTTACCTCAGAGCTTGAGTTACAATGCACCTTTTCAAACTCTTATATGATGAAACACATATAAGATCAAAATTCCATGCTTAAAATGACATCTTGACACGAACCCAGAGTGATTTTTGCATACAAATAGTTTGAATTGGCCCTGCATGTCTCTAATAATGTCTAATATCAATGAACAATGGTTGTAAAAAACATTTATAGTTTTGTTTCATTTTATACATTTAAGTTTGACATCTTTGACCAAACAGTCTAAATTCAAAACTTTAAATTTAACTTAGTAATACTTGAGCAAACTTTGTCTTTAATGGTTTTTAGAAGGAATTTTGAGGGTGCTCAAGAGTTCAAAACAATACCACAGTCACCTTTACGTAAACTACAAAAGAATCACAATCAGTTTTATTGCCAAGTGTGCTTCAAAAAAAAGCACGGTTTTATAAGAATTGCAATAACAAATGCATGTGCGTTTGTCAGTCTTTAGCAGGGGTGCCCAAATTTGGTCCTGGAGGGCCAATGTCCAGCAGAGCTTAGCTCCAATTTGCTTCAACACACCTACCAGGAAGTTTATAGTACACCTAGTCAGAGCTTGATTAGTTAGTTCAGATATGAGTAATTGGAGTTGGAGCTAAACTCTGCAGAGCACTGTTCATCCAGAACCAAGTTTGGGCACCCCTGGTCAATAGATATGCTCAAGTACTTAACAACCAAAACAATGGTGGACCACAGGACTTATTGACTACTAATTGTAAATTAATACAGCTATTCTTATTGCCAAATCAAACCCACTACACAAGTGCAACAGGTTCCACAATGCTGTATGAACTTCACGAAAATGGCACAGAACTCAAGATGGTTTTATGAATCCTTCTAACCAAAAATCCCATGACCACCAATGAGTGACAATAACTGACCCGGGGCATCAAACTTCCTGCCCCAAACTTGTGTGGAATAAAAGCTGACCTCTGAACTGGACGCAGATCACAAGATACCACTATGGAATGTGTGTGAGAGGAAGTAGCTCTGGTTACCATGAACCTGAGCGCACACACACTAGCAAATCTGGTTCTACAGGCAGGCCAAGCCCAACCATGACACACGAAAGGCAGGGTGTAAAAAAAAACAAAAAAAAAAAAACTGATGGCAAACAAAATGGCCGCATCCCTAACGAAAGTAAACAATTAATCATTTATGCTTACTAGGAGTTTCTCAGGACAGAAAGCTCCAGGTTCCCAAAGGAGGTCTAGGTACAGGACCGAGGCAGCAGGTTTATTTGCTTGAAAGCATATTCATAAATAATAAATGAAACTGTAGCGAGTCAGTTGCTCAGGCCAGGAGTCCCACCTCCCTCATCCATCTCCCCTCTCCTCTTTCACACTCCTGTCTCGACAGCGCTCCTCCTGGGAGCTGATTTTCCCTACATCTCAGCTGCCAGCAGCAAGGAGTAAAACCTTCTAACTTCACAGTTGTGTTTGTGTGCTCCCAACGTGGAGGGAACTAATCTGTACAAACATCAGCAGGTACTCCATGGGCACCTCTATGAAAACAAAACATAGGTGTTTTCCTTGCTTAGACATTTGCCGGCTGCCTTGCCGTGTTTGTTCTAGCCCTTTGATCTGAGACCTGAAATGACTCCGTCAGAACAGGCTCTAACAAATGTCCATTGGAGAACGGAGCCTGGCAGCGCTGCACATGGTAGGCATGTGCGCAATGTGACTGGTGAACTTTTTTTCCACTGCAGCAGCTATCCGGCTGCAACTGTTCCACATACCTCACGCGACTCCAACCCCAGGCTGGGAATGTCCAGCTCGCATACATTCAAATGCCTTAAAGCCATTTGTTATGCAAAAAGGTTTAGTATGTGAATGTTCAAGAGTGACAAGGTTTCACGGAGGAAGCATTTAGTCCCTTTGACACCGCAGTAATGGATACCTAACATTAGAGCAAATACACATAGTCCCATTTAAAGAAAGTAACTAAGTTGAATTGGTTTTCAAAAAGAACTGTCAAGTTACTAAAGTGAAGGACAGTAAGAATTTTACAGCCTGCTCTAATGACAGCACAGAAAGAAACGGGTCCTACTGAAAATGTGGACCTTAGTTCCATTTGAACATTGGCCGGACAAACTGATATGTTCAGAATTGGGAAACATTTACAAAAGGTTTCCCTGACACTGTTCAGTTAAGGCTGAAACTACAGGAATCTTCATATAATTTACGTAAAATTTCCAGTGACCATTTACTGAAGTTGCTAAATCATAGCTGGCTGAAGCCTCAGTTTCTGCCACAACAATACACCACCCCCTTCTTCCTCTGAAAAACCCACCCCCTCTCGCCGCTTACTCACACACCCCCTCTCTCTCACCGGGAGGCTGCCTATTCGGGGTTTTTAGCTTTCTTAACTATAATTCCACCTTTAAAAACACTATCTTGAGGCTATTCCGAGAAAAACTCCCAATAAATGGCAAATATTTCTGACCTGACAAAATGACAACATAAAACAATATAAAGATCTAATGAAACCAAATGACTCCCACAATATCTGAAGACCTGTGTGAATACACACTCAATCAGAAGCAAACTACAACCCAGCAAGCAGTGAGTAGAGATAAAACTCTAGAAAACAAGCTGTTGATTAGTTGTGTAATGTTTAGAGAAAGCGAGCTTATCAGTTTTACCTTTTAACCGGGACGGAGCAATGTGCAATTTTTTCCAAAAGGGCATCCAGTGTCTGAAAATCCAGCAAATCATTGGACTTGGAATGCATTTTGTAATCCATTTAGGAGTTCCTCTCGGCACAAAAGCAAAACAGAAAGGGAACTAGAAAGGCAAGAAAAGTTTGTCACTCGATTCCAAAACACAGTGACTTCTCGCTCTCAAATCTCCAGTTCTGACGTACGCGTCCCAAAATCCACTGTGCCAAATACATGTTAATCCATAGTTAGTCCACCATAGTCCTGAGAAAAAGGTTTGGCGGTTCCTGCGAAGCGGAGAAAGAGCAAGAGGCACAGAGGCCTGAAGCCGGCAGGATCTGTTAGCTCTGAGCGCCGGTCGGCTCTCTACCCCCTCCCCCCGTCGGCAGCACAACGGCCCAGTTGCCACAGGCACTTCGCCCCATTGTGTGTCAACCCGAGGCCCTGTTCACACAAACCGCCTCAAGCCGGGAGACAGAAAGTGGACAGAGAGGAAAATCAAGCAAAGACGTCTCAGAAAAACCCAGAATGCGCACTTTCTTTCTCTCACTCCCTCGCCGAGAGAAGCGTGCTCTTACTCAACAGTGAAAATGGCTCTGGCGCTTCCTCATTGAGAAGAGACTACCCACACACCCCTCCCTCCGTGGCTCACTCGCTCTGACCCCTCCCTTCTCTTTCCCCATCAATAGCTTGAGCACTCTCCACCCTCCCTCACTCTCTCTCTCTCTCTCTCTCTCTCTCTCTCTCTCTCTTCCTGCCTGCCTCTTTCCCTTTTCTCAGCACACACACACACACACACCTTTAGCTCCCCACCCCCTTCTTCCATCAGTTTCACCCTCCCCCACTTGTTCTTTTCAGGCCGATCTCCTGCATGCCTCCCCCCACTACAACGCGGGCCACCTTATCTGCTGTCTCTCTGCACATTCACACGTCTAGACCGCACCGGCACAACAACAAAAAACACACACGATACACTGGGGCTGCCCAAACCAGCGTGCAGGAACTACCTTCTGTGCCAATCTACATAGATGCCCAAAGGGAGGGTTTACAAGAGAGGAGTAGATGGAAACAGAGTGAGTGGACCCGTGGGAGGGTGAATGAAAGGACAACAAGAAGATAGACCTCCATGAAAATACATGTAAATAGTCCTTGGACACTGCTCACTTACTGCAATGGGATGTCAATTTGGGTTGTGTCAACAGAGCGAGAGGGGTTATGCAAGGTTTGATACAGGCAGCCTCAAGTTTGGTGTGGAAATTATGAGCGGTTCTTATTCATTAAAGAATATAAAAGTTCATGTTGAGTCTAGAGTAGAGTGGGTTTCAGCCACGATGGTTTATTCAAGAGTTAGTTTGCCCAAAATGAAAACCGTGCCATGGTTTAGTTTAATGCCTTTCCAAACATGTCTGTCCTCATATCTGAGAGACGTTTTCTTCCATGGAACTTGGAAAAACCTTATAAAAGTAGCAGCCCACATGACTCATAAGCTGCATGACATGTTGCCTGAAGCCACACAGTAGATTTGTGTGAGTAAAAGTTGAAGTCATCAATCACTAAACATTGCACATTTTTCCATAGCCCTCAAATCTCATTTGCACTTGTTGACAATCAAAAATAATACACATCAGAACCAATAGCCGCTGATTGCACTGCAGTCCAACATTATTGTATAACTGCAAATGATTTTCAACTTAGCATAACTTCAGGTACAGCTTAATTTTCAGCTCAATAATCATGCAAAACTAATGCTATTTTAAGATAATGCTTTACAATTAGGTTCCATTTGTAAACATGATCTAAGTGATACCAATATCTAGGATCAGGGGTGCCCAAACTTTTTCTTTTGAAGAGTCAAAATCCAAGCTTTATTGAGAGCTGTGGGCCGAAAGTAAATAAAGCAACATTTAATTGAAACATTTAAATTCAGTTTGCTTTTTTGTAGCTTAACAATAAAACAAACAATGTTACATTAAAATAGAAATGAGAATCTCTGTTCCCTAACCCTTCCCAAACATTTTCCTATACTGGCGGGCCTAATCAAAGGATTCTAAGGGCCAAGTTTGGCCCGCAAGCCCTAGTTTGGACATCTCTGATCTAGATTATAGTATGCCTGTCAAGTAAATTCCAACTTCTAAACATAAATTTTTTAAATCAGATCTATATAAATGAGAACAATTAACAACTATGTTTTATTACAAGGACACTATTATTTCTGTGACATGAAAAAATAAACAGAATTACAAAAACCAGTCATAAAAATGGAATTTACTTTATAACATGAAACGTTAACAAATTTGGCAAGTTTTGGATTAATAAATCAAAAGAGTGGCTGTAGTCTGCAGCCGTTCCGATTATTATATGATTACTTTATGTTTTTTTCACCTTTTATTGAAATAAGATAAGAGGGGAAGGATCAGCATTGGACCTCAAGCCAGAAATCAAACTTGGGTCGCCGTGAGCACCATAGAGCTATACCTCAGCACACTTAACCACTAGACTATTGGCGCTAACCTGTCAGAATACTGAACCACAAAAATGCAATTTGCATGTACTGCTTATGGCTCATTTCCACTGACTGGTACAGTACGGGTCGGTATGGGTCACCTTTATCAGGCTTGCGTTTCCACTGCTAAACCAATGGTACTCTTTTGGTGGGCGTGGTGTGCGACAGAAAGTTGCAGTCAACGTCATTTTCGCTCGAGAAAATGTCTACCGTAAAGCTGTACGGGTCACTCACATATCATATGAGAAGCACTTCTCACAAAACAGATGCTTTACACACACACAAATACTGGTGTATAAATGTTTATTACTAACTTTACTAAGAACATGAGTTGATTATAACTGCAGATTAATGTTGAAATAGCCCACTGTAACGTCTGCAGTTATATAAAATAAATAAATTAATGCAACATATATAAACACATACAGACCCTTACAGTCTCCGATATGTTACCACTTACAGAAAAACTACACACAGCATTTATTATTATTATTTTTAGTCCTTATTTTGGTTTTAAACAGCAGGAAACATAGCCCAGTCAGTGCAGACCTCTCATGATTAAATGTGTCTGTAATCTTCAGCAGCACGTGTAGCCTCTTGTTAGAAAGTAATTCCATCATTCTAAGTTCATAATAGTCCAAAAGGTGATAATAATAGTTAAACATGACAGTTTGTTCACGTTTGCAGAAAAAATAATGTGCTTCTTTTTTTCCGGCTTCTCCTTTTGTTTTTCACGCGTCACTCTCGTGTTTGTCAGTTTCTGACAGGATCAGGTTTCAAAAGCACGTCAATAATCAAGCATACATTATCATCATCAGCTCAAGAAGTTTGTCATTTCAAATAAAGAAACGCAACGAGCGCAAGCAAAAAAAAATGCTCGCGCTTCAGACTGGCTTTTTAAAAAACTACCGGGTACAGGGTAAAATCTGTTTTTTTTTTGGCTTTGTGGCTGTTTATCAAGACGACGACAATGTTCATTTGAGCCCAGATCGAACAGGGCTCGTTATTATATGTTATTATATGGATATATAGTCTCTCGGCTGTGTATGAAAACATGGCGGCTCCTTTGTTTTCATTCTGGCTTGTTGCGTGAGCCTGTGACACATCTCTGTAAACCAATAGCGTTCAGCTGCACGTCTAGCTCCGCCTTTGGGACCTTTTTGATACCCTTTCTCGTGTTTGGTACCCTTTGAAAAGGGTGCCGAAAAAGTGGCATGGTACAGTACGGTACGCCTTTTGACAGTGGAAACTGCCATAAAAGCGTACCGACCTGTACCGTACCAGTCAGTGGAAACGAGGCATTATTGGTGTGAACGAATGGCAATGTTGTGTTTACGCAACTCCGATGGTGATTTCAGCATGTCATTATATAAGTAGTCAATAAATAAAATATTTTATGAGAAAAACAATTATATCTTGTTATATTAGTGTATCTTTTGAGCTGGGCGATAATTCGATAACGTTAATTATCACCATATATATTTTTTCAATAAAACGATAATACCAGTTCGATAAGTGTTTGATAATATTTACGCACTATGCGTAACGCTGCACAGGCATTTTGCAGCCTGCACTTCCAGATGCCGCATGCAGTACAAGTGTACAGTTACAGTGTTAGTTGCACTTGGAGGAGTAAGAAATAAATAAGGTAAAAAAAATATGTCAGTCACAGATATTGTTGACAAAAAAACCATCCCTAAACTTGAGTAGTCTGGAGCTACTGTACTTTTTTGCAATCCGATACAAAACAGAGCAACGTGAACTGCGCAGACGTCCAGTGCCATCAAAGAAGGCAACACCACAAATCGGTTTCATCATTTAAACAATATCACCCTGATGAAGTTGTTAAGAAATTACAGACCCAAACAAGTGTTGGTAAACCAGCGCAACTACCGAGCAGAGTTTCATGTCATCATTTTCGAAAGCCTTGCCTTACAAAAGCTTTATATATTTAAAAGGACAAAATCACAGAGGAGAAATCAGATGCTCAAGACATAATCTTTAAAATGCAGCAAATAGATGACAGACGTTTACAACAACAGTGGGTCATTAATTAAATCCTTATTAGGATTAGAGGGGAACATTATCCATGCTTCGAAACAAGTCCACTGCTTTAGTTTTCACTGTTTTAGTTTAATTTGTTTAATCAAGCAGTTCAAGCATAATGATCTGGACAGTCTTTACAAACTATTCCCAGCACTGATAGTACTTTTCGATTACCTCAGAAGAATAAACTCATTCTGAAGGATGAGAGAACTCAAACTCGTTGTGTGAATAGAGATGCTCCATGCATGTCAGCCGTGATGCGTGATTTTTAAAACAAGAGTCTGCATAGGCCTATCACCATGGATATTACACCATGATAAAACCACGACGGATATTACAGAGCTCTGCGCATAACAGGGTTTTATGCGTCCCGCAATGTGCAGTGTCAAGAGCGTAACTCCATAAGATAAGGTAAACTGCACACACTTGATTATATAATGTGTGGACACATCTCACAGCGCAAAGCATAACTAAACATTTAACTGTCCAGGCTTAATCAGTCATTGATAAGGTCTATCGATTAAAGGGTTATTGGCAATCAATAGATCAAAGTTAGCATCCCTAAATAAAATATAGTAAAGTATATTTTATCATTAAAAGGACAGTTCATCCAAAACTAAACATTCTGCTACCATTAACTCGCCCTTTTCTTGTTTCAAACCGGTTTTTAATTAATTTTGTTCTGATGTTGAACAATAATATACAATAACATGCATGGTAATGCTAAAGATTGTTCTTTTGTTTATTATTTTTTATTTATATTGTCAGACAGCCAAAAAATTTTACATAATGTGTTAAATGAGGTGCACAAAGGGATTGGCATGCTGTAAATACTTAAAAATTAATAACTATAAAGATTTGACCTTTATCGTGATAATTATCGTTATCAACTGCTATGAAAAAAATTATCGTGATCTTTGTTTGGCCATATTGCCCAGCCCAATGTATCTTTATGGAGTTTTAAATAATTGTGTCAGAAAAAAATATAACAACAACTATAATAAAAAATTATATTATAACTTAGTATTAATTTAATCATTTATTATAAATATATTATAATATAAACTAAATTAACAATCTAGCAGATTTATAGTATTCCTAAAAATACAATTAAATTTAGATTTTAGAGGGGCCCTATATTATTGAAGATTAGAGACTGTTGAATAATGCAAAATTATGCTGTTAATTATTAGTTGATTTACTTCAGAAAACATACAATATCTCCTTGATAGACCTAAAAGCGCTTATAGCCTAAAGGTACTTTTCTCAACCAACGACCGTTCGTTAAGAGTAGTCTTTAGTTAGAGTAGTCTAAAGTAGGCTATAGGCTACTATAGCATATAATAATTTAGCTTTTTTGTTAATATAGTATTGCATTGATATGCATAACATGTTTTATAGTTTATATAGCTATAAAATGAAAGTTTGGTAAGGCGTTATCATTATGCAAAAATCAACTAGCCTTTTTTAAAAACGAATCTTTCAAAAAACTATTAATAACTAATTTTCCAAATGAACAAAAGTTGGTTGTACACTAAAACATCTAAACTATATCTGTTTTTCATCAACATCATTTAACTGTCCAACTGATAACATTAATTAGTTAATCATTTCAGTTAATGGTTTATTGGTTATTGTGAGCATCCCTAAATTACACTTTATGGAAACTTATGTGTAGAATAACATCAGGGTAAGTAGGTTATATTTTTTAATTTCTTCGTGAATTTTCCTTTCAGGCACAGATTTCCACACCAATGTTAGTGCAAGAGTGGGACGACCTCTCTTTCCCCTCAAGACCTGCCGTCTACATTGACTGTCTCCTCCCCCGATGGCATCATCAACCCGCCATCTGTCCACACACACACCTCATCATCATGACTCAGACAAATTTCTTCCCATCCCCTCTCTGCCACCTTTACTGCACTCTGTATCATTTTCTGTTCAGGACCACCCAGTTACACAGCGGTGACACTCGGCACATGGTGGAGGGGAAAATAGAAAAAATTCAGAAGGGAGCCAGAAAAACTGTGGAACGGAAGAGCAGTGGTTACTGAGCTCCTGTAACTGGCAGGAGGACACGGAGTGAAAAAGCCCTAGATGCCAACATGAACAAGAGACTCTCCAGAGGCTGTAAAAGCTGAATACTCATCAACATTTGAGTTATTTACAAAAAGGATGTATAGAGAAGCATTTCTGCCATTATTGATCAGGCACTTCTGATGAAAAGGTACGTTTTAATATGAATGAATTTGGCTCTAAGACTATTTAAAGTGGGATATTTGACCATTAGACTAATCCATAATTAAACCTTTTAGCCAACATGATTTTAAAAAACTATGCAAAATCAATATCAAAAACACAATTCAATGCCTCAAGTTCATGACAGAAGCGATAGTTCAGATTATATCTGAACAAATTAAATGCCTTGCAGGGACTACAATAAACATTTATGTATGCAAATTGTTCACAGGTCTATTATAACATTTCCAGAGGTGCAAAAAAAATTGTTATGACCCAAGACTTCATGAATAGGGCGTACTTCCATCTCTCAAAGCCTCATATTAATTCATGTAAAATTAAATATGGTGCCTGCTCTAAGGTCCATGTAGATTTGATTCGGTCTCATTAAAGCACCCTTGTAAACAATCATTGCAACCCAAAAGGGAGACGGATTTGCATTAGAAGCTAACGAGCCATTATCACGTGTCGAGTGCCTGGGAGAATAAAAGAGGGGTGTCGTGCAGTGCCATGTGAGAGTGACAGATCTCTAAAGAGATGAGGTCACAACTGCTGATACAATGTTGATGAACGGATCTGAGAGGGAGAATCTAGGGTAAGTCAATCCACCACCTTTTAAACCCAAACCCTCTCTCACTTTCTGCTCAGAAACAGATTGAAAAACACTTTCACCACTGTGTTGTTTGCTGCTCTATTCACAGATATTAGTACAGTATAAATTACAAGTAGAGTACAAAAACACAAGTTGAGATTAAGGCTGGGACACGATAAGCTGCCGGTCAGTCATTGTGCAATGTTGGACCATTAAGGCTGGTTTATACTTCTGCGTTGAGTGATCAGTTGACTCACGGCGCCTGCCTTGTGCGTAGTTGTGCATTTATACTTGTGCATACTGTTTGTGTTGCTCTGCGATAACACTTCCGAAACACTAGCTGGCAGCAGGTTTTGTTCCTCTGTGTTGTTTCTTCACAGATGGGTTTTTTTTTTACGCTACCTTAAAATGTACAAGAAGCTCAAACTCACTCATTCAGAGTCGGGAACAGGCGGATGTGCAACATCTTCAATCATAAGAAAAACACAACAAACCTTCCACCTAGAACTACTTCATGGGACACTACGCTTGAAAAACACTCACTCCAATTGGTTCGGTCCTGCTCACACTGGTAAGCGCTACCAAGATGATTGGCTGTTCATCTATAAATGAGCAAAAACTGAAGTGATGAAACAAAACAAACGACGAACAAACGAAAGGTGTGAACCTACACTGGTCTCACGGTTCGGTTACGATTATCATGCCATCCATTCGATTCAATCCGATGTCTCAGTGCATCACGGTTCATTGCTCTCCATACAGAGTTTTATATTTTCTTCACAGCACAGCAATACATGTATAAATATATTTATAGTGATATACTATTTGTAATAAAATTGTCCTTTAATAGTCAGATATATAAACTGTATATTTTATATATCGCCAGTGCGATTGGCTCTTATGCACTGGCGGTGTTCACCAATGAATGACGCTGATTAACAGCAGCGGCGATCACAGCTGATCCATGACAGAAGCGAAGGAGAAAACTCGCTCTGCAGACACTCGCTGGTGTCTGGATCCAGAAGTAATGACGTAACAGCCGAGAGAAGAGGAAAAGTCACGCCAGCGGGTCAAATGGGCCACAGTGAGAGAGAAAGATGGAGTTCACTTTCATTCTCTCAATTGTAGTGAAATAGGGGCTTCTGCTTTAAGTGTCAGTGAAAGACTGTCCAGCAAATACGCACACAGTGAAATTGTGCACAGTTTCTGCGTTTTTAAGTAGTTGGAGCGTTGTAAATACTCGTGTTCGCTTCCCTCACCGTAGTAAGCTACGGTGACATGGCGCATAAGTGATAAATGACGTCAGTACATAATAATCGGTTATGATTATTACTGAACTGATACTGAAATATGTCTGCATCACGGTGCACTAAAGAAACAATTAATTTTGACACCCCTAGTTGGTATGTTTACACACAGTATTTTGGCCCAGACAGAACAAGCTTGTTAGGTCGTAACGTATGAAATACTGCTTTCGGGTCCAAGCTGCTACTCATATGAATTGGGAAAATATTTGTTTATGACTATTAAAGTGAATTTTATATAAAATCATGCTCTACACAAGAGACTCTGGACTTGCTGCATCACAGACACCAACATTTTAACAATTTATAAAAAGTTAACCACTTTCTGGCCATCGGATATTAGTAC
>CAIGQZ010032580.1:10291442-10318318 GCA_903798205.1 Danio tinwini
AGATAGTGATTTTCGAAAGTATAACATTGCTTCGTAAACTTTATTATCATCATTTATTGAGTCTCCCCATACAGTTTGATAGAGCACTTGGACCAGGGAAGTCGATTGGCATGACGTCACACTTAACAAGCGGATATATCCATTTAAACACTATGACAAGCTTCCAACCACTTCAGTCTTTTAAATAATTACCAATAATGAGTTAAGCAAACGTTAAAACAGCAAAGAGTTCAAATTCAAAAACATATAAATTAAATATGGCTCAAAACATTCTGTGCTGTTTACACAACAGCCATAAGTAGCAATTGAAATCATGCCTATTTGTCGAGAAGTGAGGCGTGAAATTACAAAGACTTATGAACTTGCAATTTTCACCTTATTATAAAATATAAAAAAAAAGTATAAAAGTATAAAAATATTCAGCACACATGTACATTTATGGCCAATTATACATCATTATATGCAATAAGAAGGTCATGCTCCAGACTGTCAATAACGTGCTTGGGTCTGATTGCAGAGGTGGTGGACTGAAGAATTTCTTCCACAGGCTGATAGTTAAATTTTGCTTTTCCTTCATATGGTTTCTGTCGACAGATGTTAACTTGCATTTTATGAATCACTTTCAGGCATTAATGAAGATGTTTAAGTGAAAAATGTGGCCCTCACAAGTACAACAAAATCCACACACATATGCAAACATTGCTTTTACACAGCCAGAGGGGACAGGAACTTTAACCTTTGACCTCAACTACTCACATTCCAGGTAACCCTCCATCCAGCCTCGACCATCTGCACACACTTTTACTGCAGCATCTCCTTTAAGTGTATGGGATCACAACATTTTTCAGGCTGGGGGGGTGAGGAATACACATCCTCCAATTTCACATTCTGTCAGGAAGCCCTCTGCAGCAGAGCGCCAGAGCTCGCCCAAACAGCGGCAATCCCTCCGCCCGGAGAGCACGTGCCTTCCCAAACACCATCCCAGACAATACAGCAGCTGCCCGGGTGACAAAGCACAACTCTGAGAGGCCCAGGACGACCCTCACCAGCATTTGGTGACCGATTTCTGTGTCTGTGTGTGTGTCTGTGTCTCTGTGTGTGTGTGTGTGTGTGTGTGTGTTAGTGTGTTAGTGTGTTAGTGTGTGTGTGTGTGTGCGCGCTATGCTTGTTCCTGCACTGAAACTTAGATGGGTTTGGGGAGGGGGGAGATGGAAGAGAATGAGGGGGAAGGGAGGATGGGACGAGGAGGCGACGAGCGCCTTCAGACTCCTGAGCCCATTAATCATCTGAACGTTTGAGAAGCCCGAGCCAACAGGGACCTGGCTGGAGAGAACAGAAAAAAAAGAAATCTGCTTTGCGTGTGTGTGTTTGTGCACTGGGGAAGAGCACAAAGACTAGAGCAGGTGAGAGTGAGCTCATGAAGGAAAGAGGGAAGTACAGGACAGACAAAAACACAAGACAATGAAAGGCTTTCATGTGACCCACTGAGTGAAATCAAGAGGGGACACACACAGACACACACACACACAAAAAAAAGAGCTCTCCTCGATCCATCTGCTTCTAACATAAGCCTCCTGTGGCACACGGGACTGAACCCCTCCCATCTGTCGTTTGGGGAGATGTGCCCTGCACTGACATATTAGCCATACGCTGCCACACACACATACACACACACGAGTGCCAGCAGACACCTTGACCCTGCTCTGTCTCCTGTCATACAGCCGCCGCCGCACTGAGCACAGGCTCACAGCAGCAGACGTCCTCTGGAGGACACAGATCATCTACAGAAGGGCACAAACTGAAGCAAGTCAACTCAATTTGACACCGAAACAAACACGCACGCAAACGGTCTAAAGAGGGTCACAGAATATATGAGCCGATAAAAAGACCCCCATACATTGATAAATAAGAGAAATTATAATTATTTCCTTTGGTTACGCAAAAGCATTTTGCACATCAGCCTAAAACACTGATTTAAAACATTGTTGATCAAAGGTTTGAGCGTTTTTAATGTTCATAAAAAAGGTCTCTCAGATCAAGGCTGCAATTAAATATTTTGTATTTATTTTAAAATGCCATTTAATACAGTTATACTGTTCAGTATTATTACGCCAGACTTCAGTGTGCAACATACTTGATAAATCATTCTAATATTTTTATTTGAGGAAGAAAAATTGGTAGCACCATTTTATGGAATCATTGGTATACATTTCATGTACTTAACGGTAGTTATAGCACAACAAGACACAGCAAAATAAAGTATCATTAAAAAACACGTGCTTAGACACGTCATGATAAAGAATTTTTTGTGTGAAATATTGTCACAAAAATGATTGCCAATTTGAGATTATTTTATTTAACTGATTATATAATGACTAGGTTTGGGACGATAATCGGTTTCAAGGTATACCGTGGTTTGGAAAAGTCAAGGTTTTAAAACCGCCAACATTTTCTGCTATACCGTGCCTATGGTATATGTAAGATTTTTTATTTACATTTTTTCAGGACAACAGTATCTTCAGCAGAAAAGATATCCCCAGATAGCATTTTAAATTGTAAAGAAATCTGTGATTTTGAAACTATTGCAGAAATCAATGATTAATTATAATTATTTACCCTGACATTTAAAAATAACTTATTTTAGAGCAGTGATCACAATACACTATAACCGTGATATTTTTATCCAAGAGTTTCGTACCATCACAAACTTATACCGGCCCATGCCTAGAAATGACATACAACAGCATAATAATGAAAAAAGCCATAAACACATTCAAGAGACAAAAGACTGTAATTCTTAACGTTATATAGAATCTTTAATTTGATGTTAAAAAGTAAATGTCTTACTATGCATCCTATTAAGTAAATGTCCAATTATTAACTTTGACAATGGTGAAGTAGAATGTAAATGTCACTGTAAAATGGCTTTAACGTTATTTATAAATATGCATGGGATGATAACTGTTTTAAGGTTTACCACGGTTTGGAAAAGTCAAGGTTTTAAAACGGCCAAAGTTTTGTAATACCATTCCTAAAGTATATGTAAAAAATTTTTTTTGTTTTTTTTAAATGCGTCTTACAACCATTTAATTTAGTTCTTTAGGGCAACAGTATCTCCAGCAGAAAAGGAACATCTACAACAAAAGCTACTAGCTCAAGTTATGTTGGGTTTAATTTTTTTTCTTTATTTATTTACTTCTTTTAGAGCAGTTATCACAATACCGTGAAACCATGATTTTTATATTCAAGGTTATCATACCGTCAAAATCATATACTGGCCCATGCCTAGTTGTGAATTTGTTGCAACACTAAAAATGATTGAGGTCATGAGCATGTATTGCATAAGTCGATATATTTGTTATTGTGACTGGCCTATGTGTGCTTAATGTGTTTGTGGAAGCTGAAACTTCTTTATAATTTCTGCTTTAAAAGTTGTAAAAATAAATAATAATAATAATAATAATAATAATTGTTTAACTGCCAGAAAAAGCCCTTTAATATCTGACTGAAGGCTCCAAAAAAAAAGAGAGCATCAAAGGATTTCAGCAAATATGGAAACAGTTTTACTCAATAGCAGCAGTCATATTTCACTCAACACAAAAGCATCTGAAATTGATGAATTGCTGTGTGTGCGTGTAAGGAAAAAACACAGAACTCAGAATTATGAATTATGCGCTCAGACATTGACAAATAGATTTATTTTCACATCTTGTCCACCATCCTAAATTAGAAGTCTGAAGATTCAAAGTTTGATGTGGTAGTGAATATTATAACTCCTTTTTGTTGCTTCTTTAAAAGAGAGAGATGTCAGGGTAAACCCCCCTCTCTCTCTCTCTGATCTTTATGATTTCTAATGTCTAAAAGTGTCTCTTTTCAAGTCATTGTGAGCAGGCCATCAAAAACAAAAAAGGGCCATGCTGAAACGCTCAGCCCAAACTATTAAGATTAGCCTGAATCCATCAGGGATGGTGTTAAAAATAAATTTCTGCTCCTCATTTCTAAAGTTGGGATTCTTCAGAAGGCAGCGCAGCAGGGCAAGTGTGCCACACAGCCAGAAACACTGCAAGCCTTGAGCAAGACTTCCCTGCCATCACTTAGTTAGCTCTTCCACAGAATAAGGCATTGCTCTAATAAAATACATCGGAAATTCTATAACTTGGTGTCATCTTGTGAACGGTCCAAAAATGAATACAGTAAAAATATATTTTTAATATGACTTAAATGGTGTCACTTTGTAAAGATTCAGCAGTGCAAGTTAAATTCATTAGACAATGAATTAGGATATTCTCATTTTTAAGTCTGTTTTCTGTGTGTTGAGCAGCTATAATAGTCTGTAAGCAGTAAACAAGCATCAAATGCTTTAGTTACAAGTAAACAATAATTTAAGCAATGGTGACAAATAAGTGATTCAAGCTGTAGGTGATCATTAAATGCCATGATAGCTTTTATACTTTAGGTTGTTGCAGGAGTTCGAAACAGTTACAGAGCCCAGAAGAGCAAAAAGTGGTATAATTATAATAAAGTAAAATTGACACTTGTCATTTTTGATACTATAAAACTATATAAATGTTTTTTAAAGTAGGGCTGCACTATAGTAGATTAGGCAATATTGTTGTTGATTATTCGTTAACGATGCTAAATAATAATAATAATAATAATAATAATACTTAAAAATATATATATATATTTATTAGCTATGCTTTTAAATCATTCATCTATGTAATGATATAAAAAACAGGTAAAATAATTTTTTTTTATTTGTTTAATTTAGACTAAAAACTGTGTCACTGACTATGTTTACATGGACATCAGTAATCAAATTATTTGCCTTAATCTGAATAAGACAATAATATGATTAAGGCGTTTACATGAGTTGCTTTATGAAAGTTCCTTTCATGATCCCATTTTACATGTTATAGCACATAATTCGATTAACATCATTGTGTCACCACACTATTCTCCATAGTTTCATGTAATTTCGGGTGTTTCATTATTAGTTTGTCGACTTCAGTTGACACTTTCTCTTTTATTCAGGAACATTTCATGCATGCCTCCCATGAAAAACAAGATATTGGATGAGTATGCACAAAGAGTGTTGTTTTAATGGAACTTGATACCACACGATGTATAGGGGAAAAAAAAACTGCATTTCACGACTGACTCTGTAGATGCAGAGAACAGTGTCAAACAGCCATGTGTGTTGTGTCTATCCTGTTGCAAAGTATAAAATATTTTTTGTTGCATGTGTGTTGTATCTATCCTGTTGCAAAATGTGATTGATTGTGGTGTTTACATGTTTTTAGGGTACTGCACTTTAAAAATGTGACCAAAATCGGCATGCTCTACATCCCCAACAGCAAATACTGGGGAGGCGGGAATAAAGATAGTAAGTCCCAATCTGATTGATCAGGCCATCAAATTTAGATTAACAACCAAATGCATAAAAATTATTTGATCACACGTCTGCAAAATGTATATTGCATGTACTATTATTGCGATAACGATAAATTTGCAATATATTGTGCAGCCCTAGTTTAAAGCTACAGTATAAAGTGTTATATACATAACGGATAACTGAATGAAGTGCAAAAAATAAAACACATTAAAGGGCACCTATTTTATCCCTTTTCAGCTCACACTCACAAACACAGCAGACACACACACAGCAGTTTTTGCACGGTAAATATCACAGGATAAACGTTAATATCCACTGCTGTATGGATATCCATAATGTTCATGTACAAAACAAACCTGATTTAACGTCCACAAAGCGGGACTGAAGTGTCTTCTTTTATAATTGTACTGACATGCGGCTGTGGTGATAAAATATAGACGGTAAAAATCGCAGTAAATTCAAACAAATATGCACTGTCTTAAAAACATTTTAAACTTGTAAAACTCATTCTTAAAGTGTAGATGATCACAGAAAGCTCAACAGATCTTTCAATCTTTCAATCAAGCTTTGCGCATGTCCTGTCTTGTGGATATGATTATATGGAGACATGTTAATACGAGGCTGCCAAACAATTTGGTGGGCGGGTAAACTGCACTCCTACGTCACGTTGCAGTGGGCCTCAAAATGGAAGGGATTTGGATCCTATTTTACCATCAGGAAATTTAAAAAAAGAGACTTGTTGCATTTATAATCACCCAAATAGGACTGTGGACACACTATACCTGCAGACAGTTCTGTCCAAACAGCTTACAAAAGATGATTTTCATCATAGGTGCCCTTTAAAAAAATGTTGCAACATCATAAGATGCTTTCTTAGCTAATGCTGTTTTCTAACCACCTGTAATGTAGTGTGTAAAATGTTTTTGCCCCTTAAAGAGAAAAAAACATTACTATGAATATATTGGGCTCTTAATAAATAGGTAATAATAGAATTTAAATTCAGCGTTACATAATTCAGTGTTTCCTCTAGGATTTTTTCCAGCTGTGGCGGCAGGACTGGTAGACACAGATCTACCGACTACCTATGGAAATAAAGGTGTTATTTCAATGACAAATGTCATAAGCGCAGTATTACAAGTCGAGATCGCATTCATGTAATACAAGCATGCAAATCTCTTTGCTTGCACGCCGATTGCCTCTGTTCGTGCACAAAACTTCTTGCACACCCTCAAATAAACTCTGCTCAAGTGCAGATTTTCTTGTACGCGCTCAAATAAACGCTGCTGAAGTGTGATTTAGTGCGTTTATGTAACAAGTCTCCAACATTTATTAGATTTGCTAGTAACATTTATAATTGCGCCCAATAGACCTACAGAGCAGCATTAATGCTTCCTGAAGTAAAGTGAAACGGCTATAAACTCCAGCAAGATAGTCATTGCATGCAAAGCCATAGACTACAAAGTATAATTATGGAAACTTTGTTCATCTTAACTGAAAACTACGTTGTGTTTGCTGACCTCACTCATCACGCACCTGTCAGTCAGTCAGCATGTCACTTTAAAGGGTAAACAAATAACGCACAGCCCTACGATTACAGAAAAGTTTGCGCTGTTATAATTCACTTACCTTTTAATACGTTTTGGTGCGATTATAACCCGCTATTAAAAAAACAACAACGATTGCATGTTTTTGAATGAGAAGCTGTTATGTAGCCGTGGCGGGATGAATTTTGGTGTGGCGCCCCGCCATGGAAGAATGAATGTAGCGGAAACCATGTAATTGTAAATATCAGCATCAGTGCTTGTAATAGATTTAAAACAAATCACATTCATTAGCATATTCGTTTTTGCCGTTGTATAAATACAACTCTTGCAAACAAAAAGTGAATATTCCTGCTGTGAAATGTCATCAAGGCATTCAGATTTCAGAGATACGATCAAACAGACACAAAGCCCTCTGCCGCCACTTCTAATAAAGCTGTTCGCCTATTTGCCAGACATTATTTACACATTAGGCTTTTATTAGCTTCCAGGAATTATGACAGGCCTGAACGGAAGGTGCTGTCAGGTTATTGACTCACATTTTTGTCTCTGGTGTGAAGAATCTCTTATCTGAGCACACACATCTTCTCGGGAAGCACTCTGCAGAAGAGCTGCTTTGGCGCGGTCCAGAAAGAAGTCACCAGCTCAGTCGCAGGCTACACCCTGATCACACGGTAAGAGGCCACTACTGTAGACAGACAGAGAGAGAGAGGTAGAGATGAGGGACTTGTTTGAAGTCTCCACTCATTTGAACAGCACACTCACACACAGTAAGCACACTTCACCTGAACCTCTCGCGCACTGATATCTAACTGGCTGTAGGTTTTTCTGATGCCTTTTATAGCTCGTTTTTAATGAGTGGTACAGGTCAGTACAATACAGCACATTTTCATTTCTACTGTCAGAAGTTGTGAATTAAGACTAGCCATAGGACTGAAACCACAATATTAGTTGTTCAATTAGGTAGTTAAATAGAAATTAGACAAAAAAGGTTAAAACAAATAAACTTAAACGCTTCAGAAATTAACTTTTTTCTTTTATTTAGACCATGTTAAATATAGTAGGAATGCACAATATAGTTTTTTGCTGATTATTTCAAACTCCTTTTGGCTGAGTATTTTTTCTGTTCAAGTGTTTTTGAGAAATGGTCACTTAGCACTATTAAGGTTTTAGATTTTTATTCCTCAGAAGTGTTACCTTCTCACATTAAATTTGAATTAGACTATGGTGAATGGTAACAAAATATTAAACTAATCGCACCACTTTTTGTGAACCTTTCCTAAGGGGACTCAGAGCAATCATGGAACAAAGTTGGAGATAGACTCACAAATATACTATGTGCATTTATGCTATGCACAAGGGTTTCATACTTCAAATCGGGATGCATCGACTAAGTGAAAAGTAAATCCGCAATTATTTCAAATACCGCAATAGGAATGTGCTCAATTTATCTTGTTCCACCAAAAAAAAACTAATAGAGGTTTAAAAAAATCATGAGGGTGTGCAAGCGCCATTTTTAACAGAAAGCCAGTCATGCTGAGCTGTTTGGTATTACAGAACACTCACTGTGTGTTTTTTTCAATCAAATAACTGGAACAAAAAATACTTTTTTAAAAAGAGACAATTTTACTTCTAACACAACCAGGTTTTTTTTACGTAAAAGCACCATCATATTTCAAATGCTTAAACAAAAAATTACACTGGACACTGTAAAACCATCTGTCTAAATATGTACAGCTATAGCAGCAATGCTTCATTAAAAAAAACTAAACTTAAGACAACTTTTCTAATGGGGATTTTCAATGGCGATCTTTACCTAGTACTTTTAGTAGCACCTTGGGTGAGGTTCAAAGCAAGTGGTACCATTACCAAAACGCGATGTATACTAGGGCTGCACGATATTGAGAAAATCTTGATATTTCGATATTTTATTTTCCTGCAATTTATATATTGCAATATGAATACAGTTTCACAAGATAGTTTGAATAGCACTATTTAATAGTCTTAACAGTATTTAGGTACAGAAGTTGAATAATCACAATTTAAAATTCTTTTCTTATGGCCTGTTTCCATTGAGTGGTACAGTACGGTACACCTTTATCAGGCTTGCGTTTCCACTGCCAAAGGGTACCAATGGTACCTTTTGGTGGGTGTGGTGTACAACAAAGTTGCAGTCGACATCATTCTCACTCGAGAAAAAAAAAGCAATAAAGGTCATTCGCATATCATATGAGAAGCACTTCTCACAAAACAGATGCTTTATACACAAATACTTATGTTCATTACTAACCTTTCATGAACATGATTTGATGAACTGCAAATCAATGATGAGTGCGAAATTGCCTACTGTAACATCTGCAATTATATAAAATAAATGCAACATATATGAACACATACAGGCACTTACAGTTAATAGCATTAAGCTGCGCGTCTGGGTTTTCTTTTCGGTACCCTTTCAAACAGAAAACCCAAAAAGTGGTATGATACGGTTTGGTTTTTGGTACCTTTTGATAGTGGAAACGGCCATAAAATATACCGAACCATACCGTACCACACCATACCACTCAGTGGAAACGGGCCTTTACTTCAGTGAAAAAAATCATTCAGAGATGATTCCTTGGATTTACTAATTTTTTTTACATTAAGTGGCTGTAAACAATTTATTTGGGCTGAATTTAAACAAAAAAATTAAGTAGAATTTTATTAAATTAAATTTGTCTGTTTAAATTTAACACAAATAAATTGTTTGCAACAGTTTTGCAGGCATCATTTTTTTCAGTGTTTGCTTTGTCTCATTTCCAGTCCAAATATCTAAAAACAAAAATCTCAGATCAAGTAAAAATATTGTTTTGAATTGAGAAGGCAAATTTTAGAATTTAGAAGGCAAAAATGCAAGTTTTTTCTCAAAACAAGTAAAATTATCTGCCAGTAGGCCAAGTAAATTAATCTTGTTTTTGAAATGTAAACACAACACAACTAGAAACAACACCAAAAAAAAGTTAAAATAGTAATAAACTTTGATTAATTGTATAAATTCCATATTAAAGCAGCAATTAAATAAAATTCTCCTGGTCAAC
The DNA here is from genome assembly GCA_903798205.1 of Danio tinwini. Taxonomy (NCBI): domain Eukaryota; kingdom Metazoa; phylum Chordata; class Actinopteri; order Cypriniformes; family Danionidae; genus Danio; species Danio tinwini. Next base: position 10,301,456 of record CAIGQZ010032580.1, read on the forward strand.
TATAATCCAGACTCAACATTGCATATCTTGCAATGTGACTATTGCGGATGCACACATTGCAATATTAATGCTGAAATGATATATTGTGCAGCCCTAATGAATACACACTGCTTATCACTGATTGGTCAATGAGAATTGTCAGTAACAGTATCACTGGATATATGAAACGAGACACCAAACTTGCTACAGTTGGTTTATGCATGATAACACCGTTTAAGTTCCACCTCAAGAAAAAGACACCCGAAATAGCAGGATTGAGGCCAGTACAGGTGTGAATTTTCATTATACATTATAAATCACAAAAGATTGCTAGAGGAATGGATGGATGGATGTTCCCCCAAAATGCTTAAATCAAAGATTGTATGAGTAAGATATTATAGTTAACTGAAGCCTAAAACATTTTTACTTTTAATTAAACAAACATTTTACTTAAAATTAAGCTAATTTAAAATTGTTAGGAAAGATTAGGCTAATAAAAAGGCTATATAATCATGTAAAATAAACTGGCACACAAAAAAAAATTTAAAACCAAAAAGAAACATAAAAAACCTGATGGAAAATACATTTTAAAAAAAACTTTAAATGCTAATAAATTAACACTTACAACCAGAACCTCCCACACACAAATGTGTAATCATAATGAAATACCAAATAATAAGGCATTTCTGTGGAACAACAGGACTCCACAATGACTCTCACACAGGAAGCAAGCACAGACACAAGGAAATTTCAGTTTATCTGGTCTCCCATCTATTCACTGGTGCTCCCCATCCAGAGGTCACATCCTAAATGAGGCCAATGATAGAGTTGCTATGGCAACCCAAACTGTGAGGAGAGGAAAACAAGCAGACGTCGAGATCCACCCAACAACAGCTTACGCTCAACCATCACTGTGAAGTTACGACCTCACAGCAAACAACTGATCTGAACACAAAGACAACACAAAACAAACACCGTGCTTAACCCCGATCACCTGACCTGACCCTTTTCCCACTATCACTGTGCACTTTATGCAGATCAAGGACTATGCACACAATCACACAGTAAGAGTACGAAATGGTTACAGTGCTTGTGTGTATCAGTAATTCCACTTAAGCAGAACAAGTCCATCAAACCCATTACATCACTAAACGCTCCTGAGGAATGAGACGCTCTCGGTCCTCTATGCAAAACAAAATCATACCATGCAGAAGCCATGAAATTGAAGTTGTAAGAGGGATGATTTACTCTCATATTGTGCATTTGGAGTAGGAATGGGCGTTATGGCCTTAAAATCATATCACAATATTTTCTGGTATTTATTGCAATATCTGTGATTTTGACAATAAATTAGATGTCTCTCAGTGGATATAAATAAAGTCCAGTATCTTGAAAAACGTATCTTCTTTTCATGTTATTTTATTTTTATATTTGACATACTTCAAACCTGCACGATGTCCACTGTCATAAAAGACACAAGCAGAGGTGCTGAAACAGGTAATAAACTTTGCAAAATGGTGGACAAAGTTTAAGGCCCGTTTACACTAATACATTGTAGTTGTAAAACGGCGTTTTAGAATGAAAAATGATCACACTGGCGTTTCTGAACAGATCTCAATCCACCCTACATCACTGAAAGCGCACATCACATGACCACACACACACTCTGGCATGTGCTGCAGCATATGTGCACGTCTGAGCTCCAGACAGTCAGCGGGTGCTTTGAGGTCACCTTCCCAGGTGAGAGCATCGCACACCGGACAGTTCATCAAGGATCTTCCGCTGGATCTAATCTCACTACAGTTGTTAAACATGATATTTAATTCATCTTGTCTCTACCTAATGACTCTTTGGTCTTTTGAATCTATTACATGTTCTCAGGTAACGTGTTTTGGCTCTGCGCAAAGATAAGTTAATAGGCTCATATAAATTTATGTAACCGCTTACACTGATTCTGCACTTTTGCCTCATTGCTATATTGTATACACTTATGTTATACTTTTATATAGTTATAGGCCAATGTTGATTATTAAAACTGATATTCAGCAAAAGAGACAGAGTATGTTTCATATTTTTCAATGAAAATTAAAGAAGGCAGTTATGTTATAGGCCCCGTTTTGTTATTAATATGCACACAGTGAAGATGACGGTCATACAAATATGTAGCTACATGAAGCCTTAACAATTTTGGTGTCTGTTAAGTTGTTAATATAAAAATGAGAATAGGCATTTTCTTATGTTTTCATTTTATTGTTGAGAAGTGAAACAACCTAGCCAGAGTGATGTGACTAACGTTATAAAAATACACTGCTCCCTTTGAAGATTTACCAGACGTATCCTCAGAAGTTTGTTTTCCATACTTGCAAAGACTGAACTTACAAGGAAAGGATGCAAGACTGACCTTTGTGCACTTAATATTGAAGAAAGAGGAGGACGAGGTGGAAGAGGTGGGCCTGAGCATGGTTCACTTGGGCTCAGGCGCGGTACACAGTGTGAGTGCAAGTGTGCCTAAGCCCGAAACTGAAAGCGAGACGTGACTTTTAAGGGACTGTTTGATATGGATTAATTAATCATTCTTCCTGTTCAATAAACACAAACTGTTGTAGATTATTAAAGACGCAAATCCTTTACTGCACGTCAGCTGCACCTTCAGCAAACTTCCTAATTCCTGCAGCACGAGGACTTTATGATTGTTTATGAGCGTTAAAAGTGGCTGATCTGTTCAGCGAAATATTAGACTGTGTCACCGCATATCAAACGACTTAATATAACTAAAGAAATCTCCACTGTGCTGAGCGAGAGCGCTTACTGAGGAGCGCATCGATGACGTAAGCGCGCCCAGGCCCGAATGTAATGTGAGTGCGGGCCGTCGGGGGAGACGAGAGGGGGGACAAGCGTGCTTTGGCCCGGTTCAAGACAACTGTACATAGTGTGAGTACGGCCTTATACTGGATGCTAGAGGTTGACCTCGCACACAATCTCCACATATACATTACTGAAGACGATGTCAGCTATGATCAGTTCTCACTGCATGAGGATAATGATAATAGGATAAAAATTGTTATTTTAAACACTCAACTGGTGTTATGAGGTGAAAGGTCTAAACAAGTTTAAATCATACCTGGATTGTAGACAGCAATGTGTTCAAATTAACGGTGTAAAGTCAACACTTCAAAAATGCTAATTAGGTGTAGCACAAGGCTCAATATTGGGAACATTGCTTTTCTGTTTGTATATAATTGATCTACCTGAAAGTTGCAATGAGGTTGGTTGCCAAATGTATGCAGATAATACAATTATTTATGTAACAGCAAAAAACTTCACAGAAGGCTGCAGAAATGTTAACCAAGCAACTGGTCTGCAGGACAACTGTTTAACTCTAAATTACAACAAAACAGTTTCAATGTGTTTTTCTTTAAAAAAACAGAGCACTAGATGCATTTAAAATCCTAATTGACCAAAAGGAAATCAAGGAAGTGAATTTAAATACCTAGGTATCACTGTAGACTCAAAGCTTAAGTTTGATCCCCCATATTAAGAAAATGTCTAAGATTATAAAGACAATTTTAAACTGTTTTCATATGATAAGATATTTTTATTTTTTATTTTTTTAAAGCAGCGCAAATGTTTGTGCATGCTATGATATTATCATGTATGTCTTATTTTGCAATAATCTGGGGTCAAGCAACTCAGTCAGTTGTTAGGCCTGTAATGTCAAGTTACAAACAAACTTTATAAGTAATGGATCAGAAACCAATAAAATGGCACCATTGTCAAATTCTTAAAAAATATAATTTATTAAGTTTAGATAGTTTTTTTTAACGTGCATTAATTCAGCAGTGATGGGGCAAGACTAGAGGGGCAGTAAGTGGGAATAGAAGAATCCGCAGATGCAGAACCGCTGTGATAAAATTACAATTAAAATTACAAATCAGAACTCCCAGTTTTTTCTGTAGTGGAAAGAATGGTTAAAATCTTTACAGCAATGTGAGCATTAAGTATTATTCTTTCAGGTTGGTCACTTTTACATTTCTCATTATGCAGATTGACTTGCATTTTATGGTTGTGACTTGTATATATTGTACATGTTTGATGTATTGTTTTATTCTTGATTGTTTTTTATTTTTATTTCTTAATGTAAAGCCTAACCAGGGACGAGGGCTGCAAATTAGCTTTATGCTATATGCCCTATGTACGCAACATCGGTTATCTTTGTATAACAATGTCAAGTGTATTGTCCCTGTAAAATAAACAAGCAAATAATAAAAAAGCATCTCAGTAAATTGGTATTTGCAAATAGGCTAAAACATGCAAGACTATTGCACTTGTACTACTGTAATAAATAACTACAGGTTTTATCGTTATTACAATAAGTAATTTTTTTATCATGGGGCAAATTGTTACCGATATATTGCAAACAATAAAATAGCCTGAAAAGGAAAAAGACCCCTAATTTGGGTGAGAAGAACTGTTCATACCTTTCAGCCTTCTACCAACTTTAGCAAGAGTAGCTCCAGAGCATATCTTTACAATGTTTTGTTTTTTTGGACAGATACTAAAAGGAATAATGTTTCAAACATATTTTATATATGAGCAATTCTATGCAAATGTCAACCTTGCCATGAAAAAACTAAAGTTTAGGCCAAAATAGCGAAACCTTTTCTGCATTGTGTAGGCTTGTATTTTTCAGTGCTTTAAAAATACTCAAAAATGTCTCTGTCAGTGTTTTCAAACAATTATATTTGATTTACAAAAGTCACACAAATGGCAATTTCACATCCGTCACATCCATAACGAAGAGATGTCACATCCATAATGCAGCTTTTTCATTATAAAATGTAAAAATGTAAAATCAAATAAAATCAACCATGCTTGTTCTATAAAGAGCTAACTCTTATCCTGTTTATTAGCATAGTTTATTTTGGGTTGTGCAGTTTAATTCACAGAATTTCTACAAAGTATGTTGTATACTGTAAACACGCAGACTTTTTTCGTCACATCCATAACGCATGTTTATTTTCCTCATTTAAAATATAAAAAATTTTTTACAGATTGATATTTTACTGCTCCCACAACTCTGTGGTCAGAGATTTTACTGCAAATGTCACATCCATAACGCTGGAATTGCTTATATACAGGGCTCGAAATTAACTTTTTTACTTGGTAGCACCAGTGCTCCCAACGTCAAATATTTAGGAGCACTAGAAAAACTTTAGGAGCAGCAGAAAAAATTTAGGAGCACCCACCAAAAAAGAATGAGCACCGCTTCAAATTTTATATTATAAGGGATTTATTGTTTTTAAAAACAACATCAATAAGGACTACCAAAAACAACTATCTAACTAATGCCGTGATGACTTAATATTTGTGCAATAATTCCAAAATTAATGTCTTAATAATTATAAAACATTAATAATGACGATGATGACAATAATACTAACAATGAATTACATTTCTCATCATCATGCTGCCTTGAATGTGCTTGAATGTAAGTTATGTGCTATAAAACAGTCCTACTGTTACTATGAAAAATAAATTGATGGTTTGCAGCAAACACAAATGAAGCATTGCAGTAACAAATATTTATTTTGTACTATTGTTTTATATGCATGTCAATTTAATAAATACTATTTATGCTACAAAACAAACGAAAGATTATAATAAATCATTCAATTCAAGGCTGATAGCTTAAGTAATTAAACAGAAAAATAATATACATTTCAAGAAAAAAAATAGACAAAAGAAAAGAAGAACAGTCTCACTTTTAAAAGTTTTGGTTTCAATTTGTGTCATTGTAAATGCTCAGTCTCATAATGCGCTGATTTTAATTTTTTGTATGTGTGGAAAAGCAGGCGAGTCAGCCGGCCCCATATATGAGGGGGGCAGAGCAGGATTCCCACAATGCCTTTGTTATAAGCCGCATCAGTTTAAACTTAGTACACACACACACACACACACACACACACGTCCATGGAAATGTCAACCTTGCCATGAAAATTTTTTAAGTTTTCTCCAAAATAGAGAAACAGTTTCTACATTTTGTGTAAGCAAGTATTTTCCAGTACTTTAATAACACTCAAAAATTAAAAGGGTCACATCCATAATGACACTTTTTCCTCATAAATGCAAAAAAGTCAAATAAAATAAAATCAAAATTTTTTTTGTTCTATAGAGAGCCGACTCTTGGCATGCTTCTTTTAACAAAAAGATTGCCCTCTAGACATTTATGTGTGATACGATTTGAAATCATAAAAACAAAAGATTAACAAAACATCAGTTATTTTCCATTTTTCAGTAAAACATTTTGTAATGCTTTTTTTATGTCCTTGATTGAAATACCAGAGCACTGGTCTTTTGCCTTTCCTGCATCTAAAGTAAGGTAATATAATGTAGATTTGTAACGTAATGTAGATATCCTGCGTAATACAGCAAAAACAGCAACAAAGAATATGATTTACATATTATAGACAAACCTATAATAATAATAATAATAATAATAATAATAAATATACTGTGGATTTAAATGCAGGTATCAAAATCGCAACCATTTAGGTCACATGTGGGCAAAATTTTATCTATGTGACCTCAAATCATCTTTGGAAGCATTTGTGGAAGTACCTAAAATTATTGCCGTGCAACCCGTTTTCACTGCAAAACGTTCACTGCAAGCGTAGATTTAGGAGGCATTTACACAGAATGCATCGTTTTTTTTAACCTAATGTGCTGTGCAACTATACAGTGCTTGGGTATGGTTTAAAACATCGTCATGCCAACTTGCTATTAATGTTGTCAAAAGTATCGAGTTCGGTACCGAAATTTAAAAACGTCCATTTCTCACACGCATTTCAGTGCGTTCTTAAACGCAACTGATTGACCATCGTGTTCACGTGCTCAACAGAAATGACTGTGATTGGCCATAAAGGTCATCAGTTCACCACTGTTTACCAAGTGCAAACACAGATACAAGGGACACTGGAGTGCTTCAAAGTCTTATCGATCAGCTAGTCTTCCTATAAGCTGACATACGAGTGTTCTGCTGATGGATCGAATAAACTACGCAACTTTTAAATGCTATATGTTCCTGTATGTTTGCACTCGGTGAACATCGGCTAAGAGTGGGGAACTGATGACCTTTATGGCCAATTACCGTAATTTCTGTTGAGCACATGAACCCAATGGCCAACCAACGGTGTTAATAAACACGCTCAACAGCGATTAAATGTTAACAGGAAATGGACGTTTTTAAAACTTATACCAATTTTAAAACCAGTACCAATTGGTACCAACTATACAAGTCTATACATTTAACGACACTACTTGCTAAAGTAATAAACCCCACAATGCTTGCCCCAGAAGTTTTTCTGATTGGCCCACTGCTTTGGAGCTGACAGAGAGGCACTGCATGTAAAAGTTGAACATATTTAACTTGACGTGGCATCTTAAAAATGTGAGCCACTGAAAAAGATGTGAGTAACAATGTCTGTCAAGTGCACGTTTACATAAAAAAAGTTGAAAAGTAGCACATTGGAGTAGAAAAACAAAAAGAATGGCATGTTAAATATTAGCTGTCAATCACTACCACCACGAAAACATAAAAGGGCTGAAGATGAGAGAATGAAATGAACACTGACAGATTTCTTTGATAAACAACCTGAAGTTACAAATAATGGCACTTCTGATATTGACCATGTGATGAATGTTGATAAACCATCTGAGGGTGTACAGTTTTTGAAAAGTGTGAATAAAAGACTTCCTGTGGCTGAGTCCACTATGAAAATGGCTCAAGGCACTGCATTCATTCACTGTAAAGCCTGTGGGAATGAGTTTGCATATAACAGCGTTGACCATTTAATCTCTACATTTTAAATTAAGTTCTCATCTGCTCTGCTTGAAATCTGCTAAACACAACAATGGAGGGTGAGAGAGAATAACCATATAATAAATCTAGCAAACAGCCTTCTACAGCGAGAAGCTCCACATAACATTGCTTTATTATTGCTATGGACCAAATGAGACAATGTTTAGAACTTTAGTCGCGTAAAACTCTCAACGAGTCTCTCCGCAAAAAATAGTTCAGGTACATACATACAACTGTATGCTATACATAAGGTTGCACAATTCTGGAAAAAATGAAAATCTTGATTTTTTTTTTGCTGCTTAAAATAAAGATCACGATTTTCTCACAATTCTGTTGATGTAAAATAAATGTTAACAAGAGTAGGCTATTATTATTATTTCTCAAACATATGGTAAAATAAATAAATAAAATAATATAAGGCCTATATGTAGCTCTACTGTTGGTTAAAACGCTAAACTTTGTATAGTATGGTGGACTTGAATAGAATTTAAATATGTCCTGGTCGTTAATGCACAGTAAAGTAATTAGGCCTACATCAGAATACAACTACTTATATTTCTGAAGTTGAATTATTATGTTTGAGACGCATGCTTGCAATCTGTCTATAGCCATGTTTCCATTTAAAAATGTGAACGAACTTTATGCGCAAAACTGGATTATCGCATAAAAGACGTGCAAATAAAGCCGTGTTTCCATCCAACGAGCCAAAGCGAACAAAATCGTCACTTTCTGATTAACTGGCACCAAATATCAACAGTAAAAATTGAATTTGCTGCAGTAGGAGAAGCTGCGTCAATCTTTTCTTCATCTAATAAATGACTTGCGCCTCAGAAGACAACCCTGACACGCAGTGAACGTGTGTTGGCGTTTGAAGGTGTCAGAGGCGGAGCAGAGACACTCTTGATTCTGGATGTCATTAATATTATAACAACACTAATCCTTAAACAGTAAGGCATTTTAGAATGACAAAAACAACATTTCAGATGGTTTATAATGTGCTCAGCCTGCTGGTTTGTCCATTTACACATTTTTATCATCACATGATCTCTTATAACAAAATCACATGACCTTTTTTTTAATGCGCACACTGAAATTTGTGTGGTAAAAGTATTTCTATCGTAGTGCACATCTTTTCTTATCGAAAAAAAAGTTTATCCTACTCAGTTATGTGCATATGTTTTTTTTATGCGCATTTTCAAAATGTATGAGCGTCATTTCAAATAACCGGTTTATGCGCATAACCAAAATGCGCATAAAAATAGGCGGATGGAAACAGCTATTGACAACATTACTAGACCATTTTTCACTGGTAAAATGAGACATTTGTTATTTTCAGATTCGGTTAGCTCACGTGTGATTTGAAGACAAATTTTGGGGTGAATTATACCTTATAAGTACAGTATGCTGACTCTGTTGTCTCATTGAGTCCACGTTGCTGAGCAACACATTAAAACAATGAAGATGACTTCTGCGACTGCCTTTATGCTTCTCTCCTGAACTTGAAAATATAATTGGCTGAATTGTAGAAATGCTGGATTAAGATCATGTAGGGGTTAAATTGAGACCACAATTTTTTTTCAATTAATCATGCAGTCCTAGCTATACATGTTGCCAATTTGGTGCTGTGATGGATGTTTTTCTCCTGTCTGACTATGGAGTGCAAGAAAACGAAGCATGTCATAGAAGGCGATGGACAAAACACCCACCGATTGCATAGTCGTCACGGACCAATGGTAGCTCAAAGGTGTTTAGGAACTAAGGCCCAATCCCAATTATACCCCTTAGCCCTTCCCCCTACCCCTTGTTTTGCAGATTCATGTTAAAAGGTAGTGGTGTCCCAATTCTCTTTAACTTGAAGCCGTAGGGGTAAGAAAATTTTCCCGAATATACCAGCTACAGTTTTGCTGCACCCGGAAGGAGAACCACAAATTAGTATTTTTTGTCATTATTACAAATTTTTACAACAAACAGGCACATGTTTTAATATATTCCTAACCGCATTCGTGTTTTACCTTCATGCTTTTATAAAAATAAAAAATACCCCGCTAAAATAAAAACCGCTAAATTTCCATAATAATAATTCCCGTACAGCAGTCCCACAACATTGTCACTCAATGACACTTGAACACCCTGCCAGAAAAGTCTAGTACCTGGGAATGAGCTTTTTACAGTGTCTACTATAATGTTAGTTGTTTTTTGGTGTGTTTACATAGAGGAATATGGCCACAGTGTAAATGCACAGTACAGTAACGATCTTATTGCCACATTAGATTGTTATGATAACATATAATATATGCCTTCAGCGATTCCCTGAAGCTATATACCAAAAAAATAACACAACTGGAATAACTACAGCAGTTGCCATCGTCTGATCTCATATGAAGCAAGAGATTGCGATGACATATGATGACGTGTGTAGGTGCTGTAGTGCTGTACCAATTCTTAGGGGTAAATTTTGAAACCTTTCCCCTTCACACTCGTTTTTAAGGGCCAAACGGAAGAGGAAGGAGAAGGGGTACAAAAATAGAATTGGGATTGGGCCTAAATGAACTCCACCAAAATGTTTGCTTTGGTGAGCTGATTTGAATGGCTGAAACAAACTGAAGAACTTTGTTGTGGCCAGATTTGGTTCGTCATTTTAAGTTCTTTTTTCAATTTCAATTGAAGTATACCAGGACCTTAAGCATGATCGGTTTTATTAAATCTTCTGTTTAAATGTCTAAATGCTGTCAGCAGTGCAAATGGCAGCTAAGTTTAAAATCATGTATGCTAGACATGAACCGATACATAATAATTCATTTATTCATAGGCATGAGCCGGTATAAGATTCTGACGGTATGAAAACCTTGGATAAAAACATCACGGTTTAACGGAATTGTGATTACTGTTCTAAAATATGTTCTTTATAAATGTCTGTGTAAAAAACTTTTTCCCCCCTTTGAACACAATGTATTTTATGTTGAGAAACATTTCTGGAACAGTAAACATGTCAAGCTAAATAATGAAAATAAATCATTGACCTCTTCTCTGTTTATTAGTTTCAAAAACACAGATTTATTTACAAGGCATTTTCTGCTGGAGATAAACAAACAAACAAACAAATTTAAAAAACAACAATCTTATATATACCATAGGCACGGTATAGTAGAAAAGTTTGGCGGTTTTAAAACCTTCACTTTTACAAACCATGGTATACCTTGAAAACTGTTATAGTCCCTTGCCTAATAGGGCTGCACAATTAATCGAAAAAAAAAAATTGTAATCTCAATTCGACTCCCGACATGATCTTCCAGCATCTCTACAATTCAGCCTATTATATTTTCAAGTTCAGGAGAGAAGGATAAAGGCGGTCGCACAAGTCTTCACGTTGTTTTTATATCTGTTGCTCAGTAACATGGACACCTCCAAATATTGTTGAAAGTAGGGATGCTCATTTCGGTTTATTTTACCAACCGACAACTGCAGCTCGTTAACCGAATATTAACCGTTAACAGATAAATATTAAAATATAATTTAATAAAAAAAAATTAGGTTTCTATTTGACACATCAGTATTTTAAAATACTGATTTATTTTAACATGCGAACAGCAGCATACAGAACATAACAGAACATCTTCACGTACCTGCAGTGTTTCCAACAGCATAGGAAAAAGAATAAACTAAATAAAAATTATAAAATAAACAGGCCTGCCCTAGATATTTTTCACCTAAATGACCAATTTAGATTACAAAACAAAAACGCTGACTGAATCCTTTTTAAGAACCGGCATTTGCTGTTTTTTCCAATCATGTTTTTTTCGTCTGTCATATAAAAATATCAGGCTATTAAATCGATCGCTCCACTGAAAATATGCATTTGATTAATGTCGTCTCATTCACAATCAGCATCAGCGTTGAGCACGCAAAACAGTTAATCAACCATTCAAAAAAATGTTTTTTAACGCAAAAAGTGTGTTCGGTGATCAGCCCCTTATGCAGCCAATCTTTAAAAATATATAAAACTATATTTTTTAATCGTTTAACTGAAACCATTATTCGATTACAAACGCAAACGTTCGGTTAATCAGTTATTTTAAGCATCCCTAGTTGAAAGAGGCAGCATACTGTATTTATAAGGTACAACGCACCCAAAAATGTAATTTATGTCTTCATGTAATGCATTCAAGGCTGCAAAAATCACACGTGAGCTGACCGTGAACTGTGTGTTTACCACAGAGAGGACTCGCGCGGCCTCAAATGATGTCTACTTTATTGAAGAGAACCTGCAGAGGTTGTGAATAACAGGTAATTAAGTTGTAAATAACGATCAGGTTGTTGCACAGAGCAACGGTCTAGGAGTCACACAGGAAGTATAAATTGCATGCAAGTTTTTTTTTTGTTTTGTTTTTTACCTCAAAGTGACGTCAGCCATGACATGAACCGCAATCAGCAGTAAAAGTGAAACCGAAAACATGCACATCAAATGATGATATCACATTTTAGAGTTATGTTTACAACAAGCATTTGATATGAATGTTGTGCATAAGAATAAATGTTTAACAGTGTCAGTATAACTACTATAGCCGGTATAAATGTTGAAAATAACGCAAGAAGGAATCTGATAATGACAAATGTCTAGTGAAAGAAATGGTCTAATATTATGTTGTCAATGTCAAACATATACGATTCAACTTCAAACTTATGAATAGTTGTATTCTGATCACTTTACTGTGATTTTAAAGATTAGGACCAATTTAGAGCCTATTCGGATCCGCCATTGCAAGTCTATACAAAATTTAGCATTGTAACAAACAGTAGATTTTTATTTTTGTTTTACCATATGTTTGAGAAATAACAATAATAATAACCTACTCATATTAACTTTTATTTTACATCTACAGAATTAAGAGAAAATCGTAATCTTAATAAAAAAGTAAATAATCATGATTTTCATTTTAAGCCTGGTTTATACTTCTGCATCAAGTGAGCAAGCCTCGCACGTAGCCGTGCATTTATACTTCTGCGCGCTGTTTCTGTTTTTCTGCAATACACTTCCGAAATGCGAGCTGGCAGCAGGTGTTTATGTTTCTCTGTGTCGAGTTTCTTCGCTGGTGTTTTGTTTTTTCTGAACACTTCCTTAAATGTACAAGTAGAGCTGCACGATTAATCGTAAAAAGATCGCGATCTCGATTCGACCCCCTAGACTATCTTAATCCAGCATTTATACGATTCTGCCAATCATATTTTCAAGTTCAGGAGAGAAGCATGAAGGCGGCCGCACAAGTCTTCACGTTGTTTTACATACATTGCCCAGCAACGTGTACACCTCCAAATGGTGTTGAAAGAGTCACATACTGTATTTATAATGTATAATACACCCCAAAAATGTCATTTCTGTCTGCATGTAATGATGTATTCGCAGCCGCGAAAACACACGTGACGTGAGCTGTTACGACAGAAAGGGCGGGTGCGTGCCTGTGAATGATACCTTAGTGAACAGAACTTGCATAGGCTGGGAATAACAGGTAATAAAGTTGTAAATAACATTCAGTTTGTGGCACAGAGCGATCGTTTGGGAGCTGCGCGGGAAGTATGAACCACACACGCACAGTGAAAATGAAACCGAAAGCGTGCACATCATTTAAATGATCATATCGCATTTTAGAGTTATGATTACGACAAGCATTAAATATGTTTTTCTTTCATAGCGAACAGAGTGTTGTGCATGAGAATAAATGTTTAAGTGTCAGAATAATTACTCTAGCCTATATAATGTTGAGTATAATGCAAGAGGGAATTTGATAATGACAAATGTCTAATTTTACCAGTAGAAAAAAACAGTCATACAATGTTGTCAATGACAGATTGCAAGCATGTCTCAAACATAATAATTCTACATCAGAATTATGAATAGTTGTATTCTGAAATAACAATAATAATAGGCTACTCATATTAACCTTTATTTTACAACTACAGAATCGTAAGAAAATCGAGACCTTTATTTTAAGCAAAAAAAAAAAAGATTGCGATTCTCATTTTAGCCAGAATCGTGCAGTTCTATGTACAAGTGGCCATAGTGTACGCGTGCGCTTGACGCAGAAGTATAAATCAGCCTTTAGCCAGAATCATGCAGCCCTAATAGCGGGCACTTCAAAATCAAGCGGGAACCTCCCGCTCTCCCTCGTGAAGCCAATACGGAAGTAACTAAAACTGCAATTCATCAAAATTCCGCTAGTCCTGGCTCCATATGGAGCAAATTTTTATTGAGCCCACTGTTAAAATGGCCAACTTTACAGCAGAAAACAAATGTGTTTACAGCCTGGTACAAAGTACGATTTTGGTTCATATAGCTAATTACTATTACCCTTCGTGACAACTGTGAGGGGGGTGAATTTTTTATAACTCATCCATTTCCTTTATTTTAGGTTATATTAAGCTTGCATAATTAAGGGCGTGGCCACTTGAGTGACAGCTAGCTCTCGCTGGTCGCCGTCACTTCACCACAGCTGATTCCAGCAGATTAGCCGCTGATCTCAGCATATTCATCGTATTTTGTGTTGTTTTATGTGGCTTTACACAGTCAGTTGCCTTTTGGAATTATTTTTTACAATTATCAGATGATATGGCATGCTGTGTGCACCTAATTGTGCTCTCAAGCCATTCACATGGCCTTCGTTTCCCAGGTGAGTGAAGTTATATACTTATACCATATCTATTATTGTATTTGTTTTAAGATCATTTATAATGTTCTTTAGACCTGTAGTGCACTCCAGAACCTGACTGACTAATTAGCTGTAGGCTCTAGACGAGTTGTCTGAAGCGTTATACAGTGTTATGCCTGGATTTCATCAATAGCCTTGCATTTACTAACACAGACTACATCCGAACAGTTTGGAAGTAATTCACACTTTCCTCCTGTTGAAAAACATCATAAGCACAATGCTTAATACATTAAGCCACTAAGCATTGTGCTTATGACGTTGCTTATGAAATAGTGTTTCTAAAAGTCTAAACACTTCATTGATATAGTATACAACCAAGCACATGTGGTCGGAACACAAACGAGTCGCAGGTAATGAAGTATTAAGTGTTTCTCCCATAGAAAAGCTCATCTAAGCAGAATGCCAGCATGCGTCTGTAGCTTCGCCTCTTTGCCCTTGTATGGTATGCCCCGGTAGGCGCAATAACGTGCGAACAAAATGGCGACAGTTGGCCACGCCTACTGGTAGCTTCTTTTGGGTTCTTTATAAACCTATGGGTGACGTCACGGATACTTTGTCCATATCTTTTACAGTCTATTGCAGTGGTGGTAAATTCTTGAAGATGTTTTGTTTTAAACTAGAACATTTTCACATGTTAATCTGACCTACAACATTAAACTTATGTGACAATTTATAGGCTTTTTGTTCAATAATTTTGTAGAGAAAGGTAACATTTGTAAACATCGGTTAATTTAACTGAGGTAAGGTTAGGGTCAGTTTAATTAGTGTCAGTTAATTCAACAACATAGTGACAACTACAAGAGTACTCTTGTTTGTATACTCTGGTTGTATATTTATTTATGCATTGCTTGTTTGCACTGTTGGCTTGGAGAACTGTAATTTCATCTGTGCTGTAGATCAAGAATGTTGAGCATATTTGACAACAAAACTTGACTTGGATAGTGTCTTGGGTAGTGTTTTTTTTTAGATAATTTGTAAAAGCTTTAAAATCAAGTTGTTATTTTATTAAATTGAGATATTTACTAATACAATTAAGTTGTATTCTTTTAAAAAACTTATAACATGACTATAATATGTCTATTTCTCACTATTTCTCAATCATTTTAAGAGTATGGGAGCTCAAAACTTAACTAAGAAAAACAACAACAATTAAAACAAAATCAGTTAACATATTTAAAAGGTTAATATAAGGTAAGGTAAAGTGCAAATGTAAAGAAATTATGGGCTCAAAATATGTTTAGTTTAGATTGCGAAAACATTCTCAATGGTTGTTATTGTCATTTTATTAGGAGGTAAATTCCAAGTATTGTTCACTCCAAATAAATGACCACAAAGATTAGCAGACATGCTGTCGATTCATCAAGTCACCAGATGTTTTTACACAATATAAAAACCGTTTAATACGCACAGGGCAAAACTGCTAATCACAAAGTTATTTGCAATACAGTAAAGCCCCTTGCAGCCCTTAATACAATTTCACAGCCACAAGCTGAATGTGATTGTACCTGATACTAAACTCAGGCACCAACTAAAACACACGCATTATATCAGAGCACAAAATTGCTAAATTATTAATAATTTTTTTTTTAAATCAAGCTAGGCCTGGAAACCTGTCAGTCATGCATCTGCTGTCAATCACAGAGCTGCGATGACGGTGATGTCAGAAACCAAACAACGCAAAAACTGCTTGTCATGCATGTTTTGGTGTTAAACTAACCGCTTATGCTGAATGTATTTAATACACCATATTTGTTTTCACCTCTAAAACGAAACATCCAAAATTTCTGCAACGAAATCAGGGTCACTAAAATGAAATCTGAACGCAAACCGAAAGCATTGCAAGGCTAATACCGCTACTGACAAGAGCTGCAAACTGACAGCGTTTAGAACAAAATATACCTTAATGTCAAGAATAGTGATATTACAATCACCAAAAAACACACATTTCAACTATATACCTGTATTTTCATTATCTTTCGTTTACAACGTAAAGGTTGCGAGTTTCCCGTTACACGGAGCAGAAACACAAAATGGCGACTGCGGACAGCTCAGCTGAGTCCTTACACTCAAAGTCGCTCAAACACTGAGGCCACGCAGTTATATTCCCGTTAAACGAGCTCATACGCACTCAAAACATTTACTAGAGGGATGTAATGCGGTTTGGGTCAGTATACACGACACTAATAGCAAGAGAACGAGCTGCACATTTGCTCCGACCCGCTATCAATGCTAACTGTGTGTTTCACGGACTCGTCGTGCACGTATCTCAGTAGTGCGTACATGATCAAAACACACACGCTCACCACTGATCAAAAGCTTGAAACT
>CAIGQZ010032580.1:10318718-10364585 GCA_903798205.1 Danio tinwini
TAGGCAGGTTAGGGTAATTAGGCAAGTTATTGTATAACAATGGTTTGTTCTGTAGACTATCGGAAAAAATAGCTTAAAGGGGCTAATAATTTTGACCTTAAAATGATTTAAAAAAATTAAAACTAGCCAAAATAAAACAAATAAGACTTTCTCCAGAAGAAAAAATATTATCAGACATACTGTGAAAATTTCCTTGCTCTGTTAAACATATAAATATTTAAAAAATAAATAAAATTCAAAGAGGGGCTAATAATTCAGATTTCAATTTTTTATTTTATTATTATTATTTTTTTATAAAAACAAAAAGGAACAAAAAGTAATTTGCGGTCTATGGGTAAAAAATTATAAAAAAAAAAAATTAAATTATACTTAATAAATAAATATATTTATTTAATTATAATTTTATAGTTTTTTTTTTATTAATTATTACCCATAGACTGTGAATTACTTTTTATTGTCAAACTTTGTTGAGAAATAGCCTACATGTTAAAATTAAAACGATGTCTTTAAAACAATGTCATTTTAGAATTGGCAAATGTATTGACAAACTAATAATATTATTATTAACAATATTAATCAGCAGTACAGGTTGCATAGCCTATTCATGTATCTTATTGTTTGATAAAGGAAAAAAAGCTTTGTAATTAAGTCGTCCTTAGATAATTTATTTGTGGTATAAAAATAGCTCAGTGACAGTTGTTTCCACAAAGTCACACGGGTTGTATTGAAGGGTGAACTTCTCCAAAGACAAGCGATATTAGCTATAGAGCTTGTCCCTAGACATATCTCTCTCTGATTATTACAATTGTTATAATCATGAGCAATTCTTTAACGCACTGGCTTTTACTACCAACACGGCTAAGCTTATGGATCCTCTCTTTGGTCTATTACATTGTAGTGTATGGCACAGCTGGACTCACCGCTTGCTTGGTTTTGATCTGGATCACCTGGACTGGATTTAAGGATCCATATGGAACTTTTCAATGGACTGTTCGAAAGAAACCCCCAGCCTGTCTTCAAGACCCTGAGCTTGGTGACCATGCATTTCTGAAGGGCAGGGTGAGAGGATTTCAAATAGAAAAAATATCAGCAATTTCTTCTGATCTGATGTTTTTTGTTTCAACACAATGTTATACACTCTAAAATATTATTTTTGAAGGTATAAGTAAAATAGAAATTAAAATGGAAAAAAATATGGTTTACCAGTTTATTTTTAGAGTAACAAATAATATAGTTGAAAGGGTCTGGAAGAAGCAATCTAATTAGCCATATGAAGATATAAGCTATTCCAAAAGCTTTTTGTGTTTTCATACTGAAAGAAGATGTGAATCAGGGTTTCGTCTTCAGTTTTACAAAATAAGCATGAACTATCAACCTCCATATACTTTGCCAAAGTACTATTCACTGGGTATATATTATAAGAATTATACCTCTTTTGTTTTATTGGGAATGCAGTACCTATGATGAGGTAATAACCAGGCTTTCCCCCCCCAGTCTATTAATTCAATGAAGGATGTCTCTAGAAAGGTGAATGAAAGGCTAAAGAAGGATTGTCCAAATCTGGTGTTAGTGCGCCACCTGTGTTTGAAAAATGGCACGGCGTTCACAGTCCTGCTGGCTTTCATTCATTTTTTTTTCAGTTTAGTCCCTTTATTAATCAAGGGTCACCACAGCAGAACCGCCAACTTATCCAGAATATGTTTTACGCAGCGGATGCCCTTCCAGCTGCAACCCATCACTGGGAAACATCCATACACTCTCATTCACATACACCAAGAACAATTTAGCTTACCTAATTCACCTATACCACATGTCTTTGGACTGTGGGAGAAACCGGAGCACCTTGAAGAAACCCACACCAACACTGGGAGAACATGCAAACTCCACACAGAAATGCCAACTGACCCAGCCGAGGCTCAAACCAGCAACCTTCTTGCTGTGAGGCGATTGTTCTATCCACTACACCACAGTGACACCCCCTGCTGGTTTCCTTTGTCTTTAATTAATTAATTAATTTTTATTATTATAACATTTTAACAGTACAAAAAATATACATGCCGGGGGTGAGTATAAATCAAATACAAATATACAGAATGTGCACATGTAAAAATTAAATAAATACATTGCAGAATTCACAAAGTTTTAAAGTGCGTAGTGCTTTCTTATTTAGAGAGTCTCTGATACTGCTAATATACAAGCATAATTCAGTCATCAATACCTTAAAATTCGCTTTCTTATTAGTAAATCTTGATTTATGAATGTAAAATTTTGTTAGCAAATTAAGTAAACTAATTAAATAAAAACTGTTTTCCTCTTGACTAGGGTACATACACTCTCAGAAAAAAATGGTACAATGTTGTACCAAATAATGTACAAACCCTTGTCACAGGGACAATACCTTTTTATGGAACAGAATTGTACCTTAAGACAAAGAAACAAATTTGTATCATTGCAGTTTGTACCTTTAAGGACATGATTTGTACCAGGGCAAACCAAAATGTACCTTTGGTTTTTAAAATCTGCAGGTACAATATTACACCTTCATCAAAGGTACAAATCTGATCCATGAAGGTACCACTACAGTGACAAGACACTTTGTACCTTAACAGTGTCAAATTTGTTCCTTCAAGAACTATTTAAAGGACTTTTGTTATATCCAAAATGGGTCAATTTATTTTCAGTAAATTTTTATCATCAAATACATTTTTAAACAATGTTTTTTTTTTGTTTCTTTTTGTGTAAATCCACCTTTTACATTTACAATAAAGAATAAAAAACACTTAAACATAAATCACATTTCACACTTTTTACAAAAATGTAACAGAAACACATTCTCCCATGTACAATGCAAAACATTTTTTTCTTAGATTTTCACACAATACCTTTATATAATCTAACAGTTTGTTTAATTTACCTAATTTTATACTCTCAGAAATAAAGGTACACACGCTGTCACTGGGGTGGTACCTTTTCAAAAGGTACATATTTGTACATAAAGGGTCCATATTGGTACCTTAAAAGTATATATTAGTACTTAACAATTTTAAGAGGAACACTTTTGTACTTTTTAGGTATTAATATGTACCCTTGAGGTATTAATTTAAACTGTTTAGGTACAAATTTGTACCTTTTGAAAAGGTATCACCCTAGTGACAGCTCGTGTACCTTTATTTCTGAGAGTGTAAAATAGAAATAGAATTATGCAAAAGTATTGTAACGAGATATGCACAATGTCTGTTTAGTTTTACAATAGTAAAATGTCTGCATGAACACTTTGCATATGCAAGACTTTTGCCAGCTCACGCGCGTAGAGGAAAGTAAACACCAAAAGGTGCGAATATCAATAATGAAAATGTATTTATCAGAAAATGCTTACCAAATGTTTATTAAAAATGCCTTAAATGTTTACTTTACAATACCTATAGTTTTGTTTTACCAGTTGTTTTGTATTATAGAAATTAATAATGATTTTTTTTGAGTTCTTTAAACATGCTTTTAACACTGAGTTCAAAAGTCTTTTCAAATGAGTAGAATTAACTTTCAGTAAATTTTGAGTTAACTACTCTCATTTCATTTGATAAAGTTGACTGTTGGGTTTGCAGATTCACTGTAAAAATTGAGTTTATTCATAAACAGTATTTTTAAACATTCATATTGTCTTAAAATGCTGGTATACTTATTAAATTGATTGATTTTGACTGTTTATTATTTATTTGATTATATCCTATAATCCTGTGAATCTGTTGTTTGTTTGTTTTTTACCCTGCAGAGCTCAGGTTTGAGGTTTCATTATGTGACAAAAGGAGACCCCAAAAAGCCACTAATGCTGTTTCTTCATGGATTCCCAGAGAACTGGTGAATTGTGCCTTCATTTGTTTTCTTTCTGCTGGCTTGCATATTAATTAATATCTATATATAATTAATAGAAAAAAATAATTTCAGTATACTTTAGCTCTACTGTATAACTACAATTTAGTTAAAACCTACATTCTGTTTTGGTAGTATTATGGGGGGCTTGCCTTCCAAAAACAACAATTTAGGCCAAACTCAATTCCAACATAATCTTTCACAAATTGACTGAGACATGTCAGATATACAATGAATCATATGTAAAGCCATAAAATAACACACACAAAAAATGTATAAAATAACTTAACAAAAAAAGAACAACATACACTCTCAGAAATAAACGTACGCGAGCTGTCACTGGGGTGGTACCTTTTCAAAAGGTACAAATTTGTACCTAAAAGGTCCATAATAATAATTCAAGGATACATATTAGTATCTTAAAAGTACAAAAGTGTTCCTCTTCAAATTATTAGGTACTGATATATACTTTTGAGGTCCCAGTATGTACCCTTTAAGTACAAACATGTACCTTCTGAAAAGGTACCACCCCAGTGACAGCTTGCGTACCTCTATTTCTGAGACTGTACCGTGCAGACATCAAACTCTGTAAGAGGGGTAAATAAAACTAAATTCTTGAAACAAATCATACAATTATTTAACCTTCTCATCCTTCATTATTTTTAAAGCCTCTACATAGGTGGCAAACTCCTTTTTAAAGACCATGAAATGAGGAGCTGTTTTCAAAATTCAGCAGTTATGAATGAAGAATTTAAGTAAAATAAGTAAACAATTTGCAGTTAATTCATCATGTTTGTTGTTCAAATGTACTCCAAATGTGTCCCTACAAATAAAAGGAAACATTGAAATATTTTGTTTTATCCAGTTGCCCACATCAGACCAGAATATTGGTAGTTTTTATTTCAAGGTGAAGGTCTTGTTGGTTTTGATGTGTACAATATGTTCTCTGTCATTGGGGCGATACCTTTTCAAAAGGTACTTTTTTGTTCCTAACAGGTCCTTAAAGTTACATATTTCTACATAAAAAAGAGCTTTAAAGAAAATAACTTTATCAAATGAAATAAGTGTAGTTAACTCAAAATTTGCTGAAAGTTATTTCTACTCATTTGAAAAACGTTTTGAGCTCAGTGTTAATTAAATTAGTGTCAGTGTTAATAAACTTATTTCTCAGTGTTGGGTTGCGGCTGGAAGGGCATCTGCTGCGTAAAACATATGCTGGATAAGTTGTATGGTTCATTTCGCTGTGGCGACCTCAGGTTAATAAAGAGACTAAGCCCAAAAGAATATGAAGAAATGAATTACTTCAACTAAAATGGAGTAAGTTCACAGTACTCATATAGATTAGTTTTTTTTTACTCAAATAGATTGTAGCAATCAGTTTCCTCAAACGGTTTGAGTTGACTTCGTATTGGGTTTTACCATACTAAGTTGGTTTGAGTTCTTTTTACATTTTTTTGGGTTTTACTGTGCTCAAATTGCTTCGTTTAGTTTTTGAACTTGAATTGATTGTTGCAATCGGTTTCCTCAAATGGTTTGAGTTGACTTGTTGGGTTTCACATTAGTACCTTAAAGTAGAAAAGATAACTTTTAAGGTACAAAAGTGCATAAAAAAGATATTAATGTGCATATTTAAAGTATAAAAGAAAGGGTACCGCCTCAGTTACAGCTTTTATTTCTGAAAGTGTTTGGTATCATGTGGTAACAAGAAAACGATAACTGTAACAAGAAATACTTGTTTACTTAAATGTTTTAAGTGAAGCATAGCCTATACAGCCTATAAAAGCGGGGCATAATTCTGTGCATAGCCTACTAACAAACTTACAAAGAGAGAAACTAAATTGAATGTGTCTGACCTAATTCCATGCATGAAATGTATACCTAAAAATCTCAATAGTAGCCTATCTAGCAAAATAAAAGTTTAGTTCTATGCAGTTTTAGTACATATCAACAATATGAAAAACACTAGGCTACAGTAGCCTAATTATGGTGTTTTTGAACCATACTATAAGAGTATTATACTGTATATAGACTTACAACACTTCGGTAATGAATACAAAGTGTATTACATATATTTTAATTAACTTTTGTATTAACTTAACTGTAACAAATACTGTAGTATAAAGTTGAGTTTACTACAGTAAACTGTGGCGTAGGCCTTTAAATAAATGTAGAAAATACAGAATTGGGTAATTTAGGCCTAGGCTACTTATATTTAGGGGTAAAAAGAGTACTGAAAAAATCATACTTAAGTAAAAGTACAATTACTTGCCTAAAAATGTAGTGCAAGTAGAGTAACTGTTGTCAATATTTCTCAAAGTATGAATAAAAAGTATACCTTTCAAAAGTACTCAAGAGTAGTGAGTATTACGCTGTAAAAAGCTGATGTGTTTACATGTAATTTGTGGATGTGTGCAAACGTAACATTCTGTAGTGCATTTACTTATTGCCCAGCAGGCACACAAAATCATAAGATGTTAATCTTAGGTAAGATTTAGGTTTTGACGTCAGGTGACCAAAATTCAGTATCTAGCCAGAGTCTAAGGACAATATTATTTTGATGTCCAGTAACGACTTCAAATTACATTGATATTTGGTTGTGTTGGAAAGTGACCCAAATTCAACGTTGAGCTAACTTCTTAAACCAAAGTCATACTGGCATCAAATACTGACATTTATTGGTTAGGTATGGCAACCAAAATCCAACGTCTGATAGATGTCATAGGGGTAATGTCTACACAGCGTCAAGCTGTAACATCAATCGGTTTTAAGATTTTAGGTTGGATGCTGGACATTGACGTCAGCCTGAAGTCGGGTTCTGATGTCAATCTAATTTTCATTTACAAACAAAATGCAATGTCCCCACAACGTTGGGCTACAACATCAATGTGACGTCATGTTGACATCTTGTGTCTGCTGGCTGTTTAAGGCCATTTTGGTCATCATACAGTAAACATCCATCATCTTTTTATCAGTGACATGCATCTAAACAGTCTCTGGGTCAATGTGTGTAAAGATTTTGGACATTTTCTTAGACACTTTTAATACAGTTTGTTGCTTTCAAACAGTTTGCTGCAATTATAAATCTCCCATGTTTTGAGGTAGTTCATAATGATGCAATTTACCTTCTATGTGTGATTTGATTGGACAGGAATCTCAGGACTGACTTTTCTAATCCCCATACACAAGAAAAAATAAAGTAGTCCCTGCTGAAAAATCCAGCTTAAAACAGCCTAAGATGGTTGGCTGGTTATAGCTGGTTGACCAGCCTGGTTTTAGAGGGGTTTTGGCCATTTCCAGGCTGGTGGACCAGCTAAAACCAGCCAACCAGCTTAGGCTGGTTTAAGCTGTTTTTTCAGCAGAGGTGACTGCAGATTGGAGGAAAATAGTGGAGAAAAGTACCAATACTGCACTAAAATTGTACTCAAGGGAAAGTAAAAGTACACATTTTTAAAACTACTTAGTAAACTACAATTCCTGAGAAAAACTACTCAATTACAGTAGTTTGAGTATTTGTAATTTGTTACACCACTGCTTATATTACTGTAAATGTTGTATTACCACAACAACAAAAACAGATTCACCACAGCAGATTAATTCAAATACACTAGTTTAGTAGAGTTCAAAAACACTAGTGGCCTACTTACTATATTAATTCTGCGAAGACGTCAGGTCAGAGTGTGTCGTTTTATGAATGTGACGGTATGAACACGCTACCTGCAGGTACTCGTGGCGTCATCAGCTCCTGGCGTACAGCCGTGATTTCCACACGGTGGCGCTCGACCTGCGCGGCTGTCCGGTTGGAGGAGTATTTACTGGAAACGCTCCTGTACGACATCAGAGACTCCGTTGACCAGTATGGCTGCTTCATACGTTTTAAGATTTCTGTATAATGTATATCTCACAAAACTCACAAATTGTAACATATTATTTTTATATATCTAACATGTGTGCTTTCTGCAAAGAAAAAGAAGCTTTTTCTTCCAACTACTTATTTAAAATGAGCTAAATCAATACAAGGGGCTAGCACGATCGCCAGTTGGCATTTCGTTGTGGAGTTTGCATGTTCTCCCCGTGTTCACGTGGGTTTTCTCCAGGTGCTCTGGTTTACCCCACAGCCCAAAGACATGCGCTATAGGTGAATAAACTAAATTGGCCATAGTAATGTGTGTGTGGTTGTGAATACAAGAGTGTATTGGCGGTCCTCTGATTAATAAAGGGACTAAGCCGAAAAGAAAATGAATGAATGAAAATTCCTGAGATTTAGTTTGGAACAACTTAATTTTTTTACGTTCCACTTAAATTTGTAAAAACGGTTAAGTTAACTTAATCGATTTGTGTTGGAACTATATGAGGGATTTTGCCGAACCCTGCAGTTCTTTGTACAGTAAAGAATAGTTATATCTCACGATATATAATCTTTATTTATCATTTTTGTTTAAATATGAAATATGCTTTTTCCATGAAAGCAGGGGCGGATTTGGTGATTTTGGTGCCCTATAAGAAAATTCCAGCCATGCGGCCCAAAAGTTCTAAAATGCACCTTTTATACATTAATTAATTTATTATTATTATTTAGCAGTTTTTTCCTATATCATTCGATCTCCTTTTCTACATTTCATCTTAATGCAAAATAATAATAACATGTAAAGCACCTTGTAAAACTTTTGAAAGGATTTGTTTTCTTCAGATGAAGTAATAAATGAATAATTTCGTTTTTAAAAGGGATTTGACAGCTGGACTGGTCCATGATTGAGGGGGGGGGGGGCACTCATTGTACAAAATATGATAAAAAAAACAATGTTATATATAATTTATAGGTATCATTCATACTTAGGTATTTATTTTGGGGTCCTTAGATTTCCTGGGGCCCTCAGCGGCCGCTTGCCTTGCTTATTGGTTAAATGCGCCCCTGCATGAAAGACATATTTCTGTACTTTTCTAGTGCTAATGCTCTCGATCTTATATATATAAAAAATTGTGTTACATTGAAATTTTGTTCATTTTTGAATATCTTAAACTTATTAATACTAATAAGAATAATACGTTTTTTAAGCGGGCGGCATGGTGGCTCAGTGGTTGCCTCACAGCAAGAAAGTCACTGGGTCAGTTGGCATTTCTTTGTGGAGTTTGCATGTTCTTCCCGTGTTGGTGTGGATTTCCTCTGGGTGCTCCGGTTTCCCTCACAGTCTAAAGACATATGGTATAGGTGAATTGGATTTACTAAATTGGCTGTAGTGTATGTGTGAATGAGAGTGTATGGATGTTTCCCAGTACTGGGTTGCATCTGAAAGGGCATCTGTTGTGTAAAACATATGCTGGATAAGTTGGTGGTTCATTCCGCTGGGGCGACCCCTGATTAATTTAGGGTCTAAGCCAAAAAGAAAATGAATAATGAATGAATATTTAAACTTTCTTTTACCTTGGCTACCCTACTATTGTCTTGTATCTGTTGTCTAAAGCATTAAAAAACACTTATGGCTGTATCCCATTTCTGCCTGTGACCCTAAATGAACACTGATGTGACATTTGTGTGATTTCAGGGCACACCAGCTGTGTTTTGGTGGGTCATGACTGGGGCGGGATGCTGGCATGGCATTTTGCCCTGGAGCGGCCAGACATGGTGCAGCTCCTCATAGTGATGAATGCCCCTCATCCCGTGTCATGGCTGGGTAAGAGAGTGCTTCAACCAGCCATATTTTCCCTTTTTTCAACACTTTTTCAACATTGTTCTGCACTGAAACGGTTGATGTGGACATCTATGCTCATATCTATAAACCACAGATGCAGTTATGAGAAGACCATCTCAGCTGTTGCGATCAGGACATACCTGTTTCTTTCAGCTACCACTGCTGCCCGAATTTGTTTTGTCTCTTGAGGATTTTAAGGTAGGTTAAAGATTATTAACTATAATTACACTTTATTTTGATGGTCTCTGGTACTCAATGTGATCCTTTTACACTTTATTCAGCATGTTTGGCACATGCACTAAAGCTGTGGTGCTCAACCCTGTTCCTGGAGATACCTTCCTGCACAGGTCAGCTCCAACACACCTGGACCAATTAATTAGGACTTGAACAGCACTTGATAATTACAGGCAGGTGGGTTTGATATAAGTTGCAACTGAAATCTGCAGGAAGGTACATCTCCAGGAACAGGGTTGGTCACCCCTTCACTAAAGGTTGTCTGCATTACATATATATATATATATATATATATATATATATATATATATATAGTTGAAGTCAGAATTATTTGCCCTCCTTTGAATTGTTTTCTTTTTTAAATATTTCCCAAATGGTGTTTAACAGAGCAAAGAAATTTTCACAGTATATCTGATAATATTTTTTCTTCTGGAGAAAGTCTTATTTGTTTTATTTTGGCTAGAATAAAAGCAGTTCTTAATTTTTTAAAAGCCATTTTAAGGTCAAAATTATTAGCCCCTTTAAGCTGTATTTTTTGATAGTCTACAGAAAAAAACATCCTTATACAATGACTTGCCTAATTACTCTAACCTGCCTAATGGCTCGTTTCCACTGACTGGTACAGTACGGTACGGTATGGCTCGGTATGGGTCACCTTTATCAGACTTGCGTTTCCACTGCTAAAAGGGTACCAATGGTACTCTTTTGGTGGGCATGGTGTACGACAAAAAGTTGCAGTCAACGTCATTTTCGCTCGAGAAAATGTCTACCGTAAAGCTGTACAGGTCACTCACATATCATATGAGAAGCACTTCTCACAAAACAGATGCTTTACACACATAAATACTTCTGTATAAATGTTTATTACTAACTTATCTATAAACAAAAGTTGATTATAACTGCAGATCAATGACTGATTAGTGCGAAATAGCCTACTGTAACATCTGCAATTATAGAAAAAAATAAAATAAATGCAACATATATGAACACATACAATCCATTACAGTCACTGATATGTTACCAATAACAGAAAAACTACACACAGCATACATTTAGTCCTTATTTAGGTTCAAAACAGCAGGAAATAGAGCCCAGTCAGTGCAGACCTCTCATGATTAAATGTGTCTGTAATCTTCAGCAGCACGTGTAGCCTCTTGTTAGAGAGTAATTCCATCATTCTGAGTTCATAATAGTCCAAAAGGTGATGATAATAGTTAAACATGGCAGTTTGTTCACGTTTGCTGAAAAATAATGTGCTCCTTTTTTTTCTGGCTTCTCCTTTTGTTTTTTTGTGCGTCACTCTCGTGTTTGTCCGTTTCTGACAGGATCAGGTTTCAAAAGCACGTCAATAATCAAGAGCACGTTATCATCATCAGCTCAAGAAGTTTGTTATTTCAGATATAGACGCGCGGCGAGCGCAAGCAAAAAAAAAAAAAAAAAAAAAAAAAAAAACACTCGCGTTTCAGACTGGCTCGTAAAAAAACTACGGGGCACAGAGTCAAATCTGCTTTTTTTGGGCTTTGTGGCTGTTCTTCAAGATGACGACAATGTTCATTTGAGCCCAGATCGAACAGGGCTCGTTATTATATGTTGTTATATGGATATATAGTCTCTCGGCTGTGTATGAAAGCATGGCGGCTCCTTTGTTTTCGTTCTGGCTTGTTCCGTGAGCTCGTGACGTATTTCTGTAAACCAATAGCGTTATAGCGCGTCTAGCTCCGCCTTTGGGACCCTTTTGGTACCCTTTCTCGTGTTTGGTACCCTTTCGAAAGGGTGCAGAAAAAGTGGTACGGTTCGGTATGCCTTTTGACAGTGGAAACGGCCATAAAAGCGTACCGACCCGTACCATACCAGTCAGTGGAAACGAGCCATTATTTACCTAATTAAACTAGTTAAGCCTTTGTCAGTTTAAGTTGTATAGAAGTGTCTTGAAATATATTATTTACTGTCATCATGACAAAAGATAAAATAAATCAGTTATTAGAAATGTGTTATTAAAGCTATTATGTTTAGAAATGTGTTGAAAAAATCTCTCCGTTAAACAGAAATTGGGGAAAAAATAAACAGGGGGGCAAATCTGACTTCAACTGTATATAAGGTTATGAGTAGGGTTGCCAGGTCCAACAACATTTTCAAGCCCACATTCAAGGTTTTGACAATTGAAACCTGCTGAAAAGGAATTATAGTACAACTTTTTTTCTGCTTTGTCCAATCGGGTCAGTTGCTAGATTCCCACAAAGGGAAAAGTTTAGCATAATGTCTGATATTTTGTGATATGCATACTTGTAGATACAGTGTACATGTTGAAGTACTGACTGACGTTTCGCACATCAAACAACACTTCCAAGTAGCTGTTTTCTCAGAAATTGGTGAAACTCATGTTTTGCTCATTTGATATGTAGCGTGCAGTCAGACGGTTGTACTCCATTACTCACAGCAGGGGTTGCCAGGTATGTGTTTTGGGATTAAAGTTCATTAAGAAATAATTCAGTTTTTATTTGGTATTCATGAGAAAGAAGCATTTTGGCTGAAGTGGCACATTAAAGCTCAAAAAATGCAACCCGCAACTTTTTTATAACCACTGCATTTTCAAAAGATCCCAATTGTGTGGAAACCACATACCTGGCAACATTGGTTATGTGCAACACAATTGTTCATGTCCTTGTAAAATAGTACCTTGTATCCTTTTAAAATTTATATTATTGCTTCAACTACAAAGGCATGAATGATGTACCTCATTATAATCCAGAATAAAACATTGATACAGCCAAGTTTGAGCATTACAAATAACAAGCAAAAGTAAATAAAATATATATGACGAATAAATAAAATTAATATTAGAAATTAACATACAGATCGCAAAAAGACACAATGACTTTCTTGTCTTTTACCAATTTTGAAAAAATTCCACCTCATTCATCAGGTTAAAGTTGGATTTAGATTTGAATCTTTTACACGTGTTAACAAAAAAAACCATTTTGCATACATGGCAAACCATAATTAGCAAAATCAAAATCTTAGTTTTTTAAAAAACAAATGCCAAACCTAATTAGAGTTTGTTGTGTATTCCCTTGCAAGGGCGAATACACTGTAGGTGTCCATTGTTTTTGCTGTCTTCAGTAGTTTGTTGTTCTTGTTTGGTATCTATTATTTTTTTCTGTTAGGTTAGAATTACTTAACACACCCCACACAAACTCTCCCATACCCCACACTGCACACCATAAAGATGTAGCATGCACTGCACTTTAACCAATCCATACTTAAACAATACTGCCTACAACCATGTGTACACCTATCCATCGTACGCATCACTGTCAACATTGCCAAATTTACACTATCTTGTTTTTTTGTGAGTATGTTGTTGTATTTTGCACTGTCGTTGTATTTGCACTGTCTGTTTTTTACACTGTCGCTGTATTTGCACTGTCTGTATTTTACACTGTCGCTGTATTTGCACTGT
Organism: Danio tinwini; assembly: GCA_903798205.1. Classification (NCBI taxonomy): domain Eukaryota; kingdom Metazoa; phylum Chordata; class Actinopteri; order Cypriniformes; family Danionidae; genus Danio; species Danio tinwini. Next base: position 10,331,967 of record CAIGQZ010032580.1, read on the forward strand.
CTGTATTTTACACTGACTGTATTTTACACTGTCGTTGTATTTGCACTGTCTGTATTTTGTACTGTCGTTGTATTTGCACTGTTGTTGTATTTGCACTATCTGTATTTTCCACTGTCTGGAGCCAGCACCTAAGCTTTTCACTCATCATAGCACACGTGCTGCTGATGATGTGACAATAAAAGTGATTTGATTTGATTAGTTGAGAAATGCAGTTGCAAAGTTACATACAGTTTATATTACAGTAGAAGATGTGTTGAGGAGCCATCAAAATAAAGTGTTACCATATAACTATCACACTGATGTGATTAACAATGTCTGTGTTATGTTTAACTACATGTAATGTAACTATATAGATGCACTTAATTAAATGTAAAATTAAAATATAATGAATCAAAACCACAAAAAACACAAAAAAATACAAATACAGTATATATATGTATATATATATATTTTTTAAAAAAAACATTCAGACATGTTGCTTATGTGACATATGTTTCATTGTTTTAATTCTTACATGTCTTGTTCATATAAAATAGCATCTAATAAGCTACAGTATATGGTATGTTTTATTACTAATTTGCAGCCTTAAATTATAATTAATTATAAAAAGTTATCAGTGAATGACATTTTTGCAAAATGAACATTCATAAATGAGTACTTTTACTTTTGATTCCTCACTACATATAAACTCAAGTATGATTGTATTCATTTGAGTAAATTTGAAAGAAATAACATAATACTTTTAAAACTATACAGTAGTAATTTATAGTAAATACTGTGTTTTCGAACTACAACAAAGTGCTTTGTTGTGATAATTCTATAGTTGCTATGGTAACAAAACTATAATAATATAAACAAATGACAAATTCAGAAACTGCTGATCTACTGGGATATTCACACACAACCCTCTCTACGATTTACAGAGAATGGTCCGAAAAAGAGAAAATATCCAGTGATCGGCAGTTCTGTGGGCACAAATGCTTTGTTGATGCCAGAGGTCAGAGGAGAATGGCCAGACTGAGTTACTGTTGCCTTTCTATCAGCTCGAACCAAATAACCACTTGTTACAACCGAGGTATGCAGAAGAGCATCTTTGAATGCACAACACAATGAACCTTGAGGTGGATGGACTACAGCAGCAGAAGACCACAGCGGGTGCCTCTCCTGTCAGCTAAGAACAGGAAACTGAGGCTACAATTAGCACAGGCTAACCAAAACTGGACAACAGAAGATTGGAAAAACATTGCCTGGTCTGATGAGTCTCGATTTCTGCTGCAACCCCAAAGCCTAAGTTGGTTAGCTGGTTTTAGCTGGTCGACCAGCCTGGTTTTAAAGGGGTTTTAGCCATTTTCAGACTGGTTTCCAGTTATTTCCAGCCTGGTCTTAGCTGGTCAGGCTGGAAAATGACCAGCTAAAACCAGCTTGACCAGCCTGGTTTAAGCTGGACATAGCTGGTTTTGGCTGGTTTTAGCTGGTCATCTCAGACTGGTTTCATGAATATGACAATGAGTTCACTGTACTCAAATGGCCTCCACAGTCACCAGATCTCAATCCAATAGAGCACCTTTGGGATGTGGGGAAACCGGAGACTCACAATATGGATATCCAGCCGACTAATCTGCAGCTACTGTGTGATGCTATCATGTCAATATGAACCAAAATATTTCCAGTACCATAGAATATTTCCAGTACCTTGTTAAATATATGACACAAAGGATTAAGGCAGTTCTGAAGGCAAAAGGGGGTCCAACCCGGTGGTAGTAAAATTACCTAAAAAGTGTCCAGTGAGTGTATTTCTAATTAAAAATACAGTATGTTGTAGCATTGTAGCATAAGTGAACAAAGACTGAATATACAGCGGGAACGGTCAGGTGCTGGATAAAACCTCACAAATCAATTCAGTTCAATTCATCTTTATTTGTATTGCGATTTTACAATGTGGATTGCGTCAAATCAGCTTCACATAGAAGATTATAGTGAATTGAAAGTGTCAGTTCAGTTTTCAGAGTTTAAGTTCAGTTCAGGTCAGTGTGGTGGTTTAATATTCACTGCTGAGAGTCCAAACACTGAAGAGTAATCCATCGGTGCGCAGCTCTACAAGTCCCGAACCATGCAAGCCAGTGGCGACAGCGGCGAGGAAAAAACTTCACCAATTGGCGTAAGTGAAGGATAAAAACCTCGAGAGAAACCAGGCTCAGTTGGGCACGACCATTTCTCCTATGGCCAAACAATTCATTAACAAACACTAATATATAGGATATAATACACTTTAGTATGGTTCAAAAACACTAAAGTATTTACTATACATAGTTGCATAGTAGTTTTTCCACGTATGGTGTACTTGTAATATTAAAATAGCACTGCTGCTACTGTTACAGGAAACACTGAAATCAGAGGTCTCTGCAACTTCCTGTGCTTTTGTCATTTGCTGTCTGAATGAGTCTCATGGTGGCAGTTTATAGGTGGTGACAGCTTGTGTCTTTCATGTCCATTAGTTGCTTCAAAGTCTATTTTGTGGCAAGAATGTGGGCATCAGAAACAGATCCAGAAGACTGACGGAGAGCCAGCTGGAGGGTTACCTGTACCCGCTGTCCCAGCCTGGAGGTCTCACAGCCCCACTCAACTACTTCCGCTCTGTCCTGAGGTTTAAATTCATCATTTCCATTTCTGCAACACTGGATTAAAGGAAAACTCAATTTTCTTTTGGAAAATAGGCTTATTTTACAACTCCCATAGAGTTAAAGAGTTGAGTTTTTACCAGTGTTGAATTCATTCAGCCGGGTCTGCTAGGAGCACTTTTAGCTTAGCTTAGCATAAATCATTGAATCAGATTAGACCATTAGCATCCCCCTCAAACAAGTAAAAAAAAGAAAAGAAAAGAAAGTTGTGATAATGACTATCACTAGAAACTATAGTCTCATTCTGGTGTAATGATGAAGGAGCTTTGTATCTAACATGGCTGCAGCAGGCACAATAATAATATGCAGTGCTGGTACCTGGGGACTACTTTAAAGTTCTGTGAATATCACTGTGCCTGCTGCAGCCGGGGTACAGCACCTGAACGAAAGCATTGCTCATATGTATGTTTTTACATAAAGGTCTGCATTTCAACTAGAGCCGCGGGACCCAACCACATTTCTTGCGGCGTGGGAATAAATATCCAAATAACATGTGGTATCGGTCAGTAACTTTGGTGTAATTTGAAAGAGAGCAGGCGGTCTATATCGTTGGAGTCATGACGTTATTTTGGAACAGCATATCTGTGATTTTCTCATTCTTATTAAGCACCGGTACAGGCAGTGCATACGACTGTTACATGATGAACGCATGACCAGTGCTTTCTGCACGTGCTGTTTTGTTTTTTTTCGCACAGTCTGTACGTGCATCATCTGCATAACAGTCCTCAGAGTGGGCTTTACTATGGCAGAGCAAACTGAAGATGCGCTTTCCTTGAAGGACGTTCAGCTTGCATTAGGAAACGGTCAGTTGACTGTTGGGAAACCCACATCAGGCAAGTCTGATGTATGTCTTTTATGCGTCATAGATGGAAAAAAATGACCCTTTGCACGATAGGATAATACCTCAAAGTTTTACCCTTTAGCAGTCACAAGACTGGAACCTCAGGTTAAAGGCGGCACTCATGTCTCATCACAAAGTGGCAAACAAAACTGATATTTAGCCTACAGTCCTTGCGCAACCTACAGCTTTATATGTTATCTCTCTCTTTTAGTACCCAATTTACACATGATATTTTGGAAACCAGATCTACATTTAGCAGGAATGGTTGGGTCGGGTAGAAAATTATTTTTAAGCAGGCAGTGGGTGTACAAAGACTGAATATACAGCGGGAACGGTCAGGTGCTGGATAAAACCTCACAATTCAATTCAGTTCAATTCATCTTTATTTGTATAGCGCTTTTACAATGTGGATTGCGTCAAAGCAGCTTCACATAGAAGATTATAGTGAATTGAAAGTGTCAGTTCAGTTTTCAGAGTTAAAGTTCAGTTTAGTTCAGGTCAGTGTGGTTTAATATTCACTGCTGAGAGTCCAAACACTGAAGAGTACTACATCGATGCACAGCTCTACAAGTCCCGAACCATGCAAGCCAGAGGCGACATCAGCGGGGAAAAAACTTCACCCATTGGCATAAGTGAAGGATAAAAACCTCGAGAGAAACCAGACTCAGTTGGGCACGACCATTTCTCCTATGGCCAAACATCTTGTGCAGAGCTGCCGTCTAGGCGCCGGAAGCTGGAGAACGCTGGACGTCAGCGAAGACTCGGCTGTCCCTGGAGGTCACAGGATCAGTCTCATGCTCTCCACTTCTTTATGACCACCACAGCTGCTACTCAGGAAACGGCCTGGTCCAGGATTGTGGAACCTTGAGATCATCTCTTCACAGGTCTTGGATTGCATCAGTGGTGCTGCATAATCTCTGGGGGTCTCGGGATGAGTATCCCCAGATAGAAATAGAGAATAAAGAGAATAATTAGCATAGCTGCTGTTCATAGTGTATATAAATGAGATGCGTGGAGCACATTCATGCATCATACCACTATGTGATGCATTGAGTGTATGCTTAACTAAAAAGATAGGTCTTTAATCTAGTTTTGAACTGCGAGAGTGTGTCTGAGCCTCGGACATTATCAGGAAAGCTATTTCAGAGTTTAGGAGCCATACATGAGAAGGCTCGACCTCCTTTACTTGACTTTGCTATTCTAGGTACTACCAGAAACACTGAGTTTTGAGATCTTAAAGAGCGTGTTGGATTGTCACAGCAGCCGGACCTGCACAGACCTCTATTTTCAACTTCGTATTTTCCATTAGTCTAAATACACAATTTATCTACATAAGAATCAAGCTTTAAACAGGAAAATTATCAAAACTCTTTTTAGAATTTTTTGAGATGCTAATGGTCTAATCTGATTTAATGATTTATGCTAAGCTAAGCTAAAAGTACTCCTGCCAGTTTGGCACCAATAACCTATTGATTGGAGGTGCTCACGGCAACCAGAGTTCACTTCCTATTTCAAGATCCTTTCCCTTTTTCTTTTCCCTAGTGCATTTCTGTCTCCACTCTACTGTCCTATAAATTAAAGTAAAAAAAATTACATAAAAATATTATCAATAATTATAAAGTGTTTTGGCCAGTCTTGGAGATTGGCTGAATGCATTATAATCTTTGATCCCAAGTGTGTTGTCGAGCATTTACCAGTGTTTGTACATAATCAAGAAATCACTCAGGAACAGTCATACAAGTATTTGGGAATTCACATAGACAGGTCTCTAACATGGGACACTCATGTAAACTGGATCTGTAAAAAAAGCTTCAGCAAAGACTGTATTTTCTATGAAGGTTATGGTTCTATGGTGTTGATAAGCAAATCAGGTACTTGTTTTATCAGGCTGTATTTAGGAGTGTCATCAGGTATGGTCTATCTACATGGTATGGTAATCTTTCTGAAATCAAAACTTTTTAATATTATCAGAACTGCTACGAAACTAATAGGATCTAAAACTCTTTCTAGTATTCAAGCACTTTACGAGCAATGCACTCTGAATGAAGCAAAGAATTTTAAACAATCCATCTCAAGTACTCTTCCCCTTCTACGATCTTTTACCTTCTGGTCGAAGATACAGAACCTTCCGCTGGAAGCAGAACAGACTTAAGAACTCTTTCATTCCAGTGTCCATCAAACTGTTGAACACTGATCGTTAGTGTCTTTATGCTTTTTTCCTGTATGTAATTATTTTGCATGTTAGCTTATTTTTAATTGTTATTGTGTCAGAACTTGCTGAAGTGCTCTGTGAGTCCACAGGAAATTTCCCCTTGAGGGACAATAAAGTATACAAGCAACCAAACAAACATTTAAAAAGTGGTCATTCTCAACACTTTAACTCTAGGTGACTTGTAAAAAATTGAGCCTATTTCCAAAAAAGTGGAGAGTTCCTTCAAAGGGATAGTTGACCCACACACAAAAAAAATCCTCAGCATTTACTCAGTCAAGTGGTTCCAGTAAAATTGTTTGAGTATAGTATTGTAGTATAAAGTATTTGAGTAAAATTGAAAGGGAGATCTTATTACATTTACTAGAGTACTTTTTATTTACTATTTATAACCTGTACCTGTACTCAAGTACTTGATTTGTCTTACATGAACAAATACTATAGTAGTTCATACTAAAGACTACAGTGTTTCTTGATCATACTATAGCAAAAGTATTTAATGTTTTCCAACATTAAAAAACAGCCATCAACATCTAGGAGGAAATAATACTATGGAAGCCAATTGGTATTTAACAGAAGAAAGAAACTCAAACAAGTTTGAAGGGAGAGTAAATGATGACAGAGTTGAGTGAACTGTCTCTTTAAATTGTGGTCTGTCGCTCGCAGTTACTGTGCACTTCTCTCTCTACAGTAACACTCTGTACAAACACCAGGACGTCTCTGTGCCCTGCATGTTAATTTGGGGTGAAGCAGACAACATCCTGGTAGAGGGCATGTCTGGAGGAGCACGGCCTTATGTGAGGGGTCCGGTCACCATTCACACTATTCCCAAATGCAGCCACTGGGTTCAACAGGATCAGCCTGAGATAGTCAACAAACTCCTATGGGACTTTGTTCTGGATAAAGACATCATAAAACACAATCGCTAATCGCCTTCGGTTCATCTGGTGCAATGAAGAGTTATTGGCTCGAACAAAGGTTTCTATGCAGCTTTTCATTGGTGTAAATAAAGACATGCCTTTAGTCAGGGGCCAAGCTCAGTTAGTCGTCTTCTTTTTCGGCTCTTCAAGTCTCTGGCAGCCCATAGAAAAACTATTTAAGATTGTCCAAGTCAATATCTCCAGCACCACCAACTGTTCATTGGTTGCTCTCACGTTTGTCCTAATATCTTTTATAGCTTGAGATGATTCAAATTTTCTAGGATGATGAAAATTATACATATTGACGAAATCAATAATATGCAAATAAATTCAATGCAGAGTGCACCAAAGTAGACTATGGGCCCTATCATGCACCTGGCACAATAAGGTGCAAAGACGTGTTTGCCGTGATTTTTTTGCTATTTTCAGTCCAGCGCAACCCTAATTTTCACATTTTGTGCCACGTTGTTTAAATAGCAAATCCATGTACGCCACTTTGTGGACTTATGGTTGTGCTGGTCTGAAAAGGAGGTGTGTTAAGGCGCATTGTTGGCACGTTGCTGTTTTGAGGAACTGAAATAGACCGCGCCATTGACCAACTGAAACCTGGTCTAAAGTACAGTACAGAGTGCGCTAGTTATGTGCCTATGCAGGTCCAAAAGGCGTACACATTGCTTAATACACACATGATGTAAAGCAACACACAAATATCACATAGGAAAAAAATTAAAGGATTAAAATATTACAAAAAAATTTATTTTCCACATAAATATAAAAACCACCGCCTTCACCTCAGGGATCTTTTTCAGTTTATTCATGACAATTTGCATTTGTGTAATGTTATTATTATTATTATTATTATTATTATTATTATTATTATAATATGCATATTTATATTTGTTTTAACTAGTTTAGATTTATCCATCTGTCGAGTTTTGTAGATGTATGCGTCACCATATGGGCCATAAGAACAGGACGTGTGTTTTGATATAACTCAGTTTTTTGACCACACTTCGTTATTATTGTTTATTTATTCGTTTGATGGAAACAGGAACTGAATTTAGAAATAGTTTTAAAACAAATCTTTTGTGCTTAACAAATGAAATGAAATATGTATAGGCTAATGGAGGTCTTCAGTGGAATGAGTACAACACCATTTCCTCATCCATGAAAGTGAAGGAGTAAAGAGTAAAAGAAAAGTAAAGAGGTTTTCTCTCTAGTGAAGCGTTCAGTTTTTCCACTTAAGAGTCTGCCGTGTAAATGGCAAATGCGTTAATGGCGTGACGCAGCTGACTCTTAAAGGGAATGTGAGAGGAGACTCTGATTGGTTTAATGCACGTCATTTTAAAAACACACCCATAACTAAGACAATAAGCACAACCCTGTTAGATCACGCCCTACGGCGCAGAGCGTATTTTTCCATCCTTAAAAAAGCAAAAGTGGATTCGGACACACCCTTAATGCTCTTGCACCATGTGCTTTAGACTTTGCACCTAGATCGTTAAAATAGAGCCCTTTATCTCTATAATGATTTTTGTAGTGTATTCAGATCAAGTTTGGTGTGTTATGAAAACCATAAGCAAAGCTTAACAGCACAGTTTTAGCACAGCGCCAGCGATCGATGACAAAATAAAATCGGGTGTGCATTTCAGTCATTTTTCATTCACTTTTCTTAAACTGAAATAACGAACACACAAAAATTATAATTTACAGTAACCTGAATTGATTTATAATGTAAAATAATAATGCTAAATGCACTAGGGGACATTTAAGCACATACTATACTATATACTACTATACTATACTCAAATAATTTTACTGGATCCACTTGATTTTGAGTGAATGCTGAGGATTTTTGTCAGTGAACTATCTCTTTTTTGGAAATAGACTGATTTTTACAAGTCACCTAGAGTTAAAGTGTTAAGAATGACCACTTTTTGATGCATTCAGCCAATCTCAGAGACTATTGTTATTATTATTATTTTAATTTTTTTTTTTACCTTTAATTTATAGGACAGTAGAGTGGAGACAGAAATGCAATAGGGCATTGTTCCCAAACCACCGGACAGCAGACCGGTACCCGTCCATGAATCAATTGGTACCGGGCCACACAAGAAATTATTAATTATTTTCGTTTTATTTATTATGTGAATCTGAACAGTCTTTTATTTTGAAAAAATTACCGTATTCTCTGGGTTATATCTTAGTCACTTAAGCACCCATATTTAACCCACAAGTTAGCAAAATGAGTAAGAAACAGACGTCTTTGGAAAGATTCTTTGCAAAGTGGAAAAGGCCCAGTGAAGGACCCATAAACTCTAATCAATAGGCTACTGACGCCAAACTGGCAGAAACACTTGAAGCTTAGCTTAGCATAAATCATTGAATCAGATTAGACCACAAAAACAATCCTTTACAGTAACCATAAATAATCCATTTTTAATGTCAAATAATAATGCAAAATGCTTAAATGTGATAGGGGAGATTTGATTCTGTTACTAGTTATTGTTTATCTTGTTAAACTGTATAAACTTCATTAAAATTTTTATAACCAGCATTTGGGCCACTTTGTGACATCATTAAGCCTGGAAAACAGTGCTGATAGTCCAAACGAGCTATTCATTGTAGTTCTTGTAAATACATTGTTTAAAAACAAAATATCTCCCTTCAAAATGGACTTTAAGATTTGTAAGTTTAGATATTTTTTATGCTCAAACATACAACACAAAACGCTGACTAACGTTTAAATTGTGAAAAAGGATAATATGACCCCTTTAAATGTCTTTACAAAATGTCAGTAAATATTTGAAAATATATGCAATGTTTTAAAAGCTGTTCTAAATATTTGTTTAACCTATTTGTTTCTTATATTAGATAATAATTGAGATTTTTAGTTCAAGACACTGTTAAAATAATGTATTACGTATTTAAAAACATCTCCCCGTTGAAATGTCTAATGATAAAACAAACATAGTTATCAAAAGTATGTGTATTATGTCACTACTTAAACATGTTCCAATTTATTATAACTTTTTTTAACAGTTTCCTATGTGTACTGACTGGAGTGTAAAATGCTCAGTATGTTAAATTACTGTGTAGAAGTGACAACAATGAACACATTCTCATTGAGAAAATCCCAGATTCTTGAGGATGGTGCTCACTGACACATATGACTGTAAAACATCACAGTTAAAAGTAGTAACCTTTGTTATATAATGCTGTGAGCGTTCTCTCTAGACCCTTTTTTTTATTTATCATTGCCTACATGAATGTCTATAAATAGATTTAAGCCCTTTTCTCAGGCAAAACATGGCCACGGAGGACTTTGGATACAGTGCATTGGTCACACAACATACTTTTGTAATAGATTTATGGTGCATTTATGATACTTTCTTTAGGTTTTATGAGGATTTCGGAGTCAGCCAGTCTGAGCTGGACATTCTGCTAAATGCCTCTTTCTGTTGCACAGACATCTGATGAAATCTAAATGAAACTACATTTTGCAGTTAACTCGTTACCAATAGTTTTAATTAATTTCTTTGCCTTTGTTATATGTTCACCTTAAATGGCAGACGGTATAACATTTAATTCTGACCACAAAATGTAATTTGAGTGATATAATCTGAGATATTTATGTTTTAGCCTACCCAATTCACCTATAGCGCATGTCTTTGGACTGTGGGGGAAACCGGAACACCCGGAGGATGCAAACTCCATGCAAACTCCACACAGAAACGCCAAATGACCCAGCCTAGGCCTAAACCAGCAACTTTCTTGCTGTGAGGCGAACATGCTTCCCACTGCGCCACTGTGCAGCCTATATATACGCAGACATTAGTGCTGAAAACTCTGATTTTGCGATATTTTATTTTGCTGCGATTTACATTGCGATACGAATACAATATTGACAGATTAACTGAATAACGCTATTTGGAATAAAATCATTAATTAGATTGATTGTAATAATCTTGTAGATGAGTGAATCAAAGAAACTGCAAGAATAAATAACATAGAGCAAAGATAAAAGAGAAATAAGTAGTCAGATATTCAGGTAGAATAATTCAACACGATAAATCATGACATCAGCTATATATCACAAGAAAACCATCCACTATATATATCATATTTATAAATGAAGAAAGAAAATGCATCAAAATGTTATAAGATGCATTTTTTTTATTAAGAGCACATATATTTCTTACAATTGTAACACTGATATATGTTCAATTTGCCGTTTTTCTTTTTTAAATATTTTCCAAATGATGTTTAACAGAGCAAGGGAATTTTCACAGTATCTCTGATAATATTTTTTCTTCTGGAGAAAGTCTTATTTGTTTTATTTCGGCTAGAATAAAAGCAATTTTAATTTTTTAAAAAACATTTTAAGGTCAAAATTATTAGCCCCTTTTTAAGCATTTTTCCTCCGATAGTCTACAGAACAAACCATCCTTATATAATAACTTGCCTAATTACCCTAACCTGCCTAGTTAACCTAATTAACCTAGTTAAGCCTTTAAATGTCACTTTAAGCTGTATAGAAGTGTCTTGAAAAATATCTAGTCAAATATTATTTACTGTCATCATGACAAAGATAAAATAAATCAGTTATTAGAAATGAGTTATTAAAACTATTATGTTTAGAAATGTGTTGACAAAATCTTCTCTCCAATAAACAGAAATTTGAGAAAAAATAAACAGAGGGGCAATATATATATATATTATATTATGTTTATAAGTAGAAATAATTCAAACATTCTTCAAAACACTTTTTTTGTTCAACAGAATATTTTTTTTTCAAGGAATAGTTTACAACAACAACAACAACAACAATCTGTCATCATTTAGCTACTCAACCTTTACTTGCTCCAAACATATATATATATATGAGCAATTCCATGCAAATGTCAACCTTGCCATGAAAGAAATTAAGTTTTCACCAAAATAGTGAAACCGTTTCTACATTTGTTGTGTAAGCAAGTATTTTACAGTACTTTAAAAATACTTATATATGTATCTGTCAGTGTTTAAAAATATTATATTTAATTTGCCAAAATCACACAAGTGCCAATTTCACAGGTTTCGCATCCATAACAGAAAAGAGTCACATTCATAACGACACTTTTTCCTTATAAATGCAAAAATATTCAATAAAATAAAATCAATCATGTTTGTTCTTTAGTGAGCCTAATCATGTCTGTTTGATTAGCATTGTTTCTTTTGGGTTGTGCAGTTTAATTAACAGAATTTCTACAAAATATGTTGTAGACTGAAAACTCACAGACTTTTTTGTCACATCCATAACGCATGTTTATTTTCCTAATTGAAAGTATAAAATATGTTTACGGATTGATATTTTTCTGGTCCCTTAACTCCTGTGGTTAGTTGCTTTGGAAAATATAAACAGATGTGTCAATATTATATGTTACCATATACTATCTATGTGAATTTATGTTTTGAGTTTTTACTGCAAATGTCACATCCATAACGCTGGAATTGCTTATATATATATATATATATATTGGGGAATATATATATAATGTTGGGGTAAATACAGCATTGACTTCCATATTTTTTGTTTCGAAGTCAACTGTTATTTGTTCTGAGTATGGTGAGAAAAAAATCTGTTCTCTTTGTGTAAATCCATACTATTCAAGCAGTGATTAAAAACGTAGATTCATTTAACTATCTGAATATATAACACTGAAACGGAAATAAAGCTGTTTAAGAAATGAATGTGAAAAAGGCTTGCCACGAACACCCGTGTCTGGGAAATAAATTAAGATATCTTCTTTGTAAAGCTGTCATCGGACGTGTGAAACAACAATGGTGTCGTGTTCATTGGATCTTCGGGCGGTGGTTTTATCAAATGGGCTCTCAGGGAGGTGGGATCATCAGCAGATCTCTCTGTCTGAACGCGAAGATTTTCTCCACAAAATTCCGCCAGATGAAGAGCGTTTCCGGCGAGCGCCTGCGTGCCAAAACACGGACAACAACCTCGAGCTGCTCTTCTGAGGGTTTGCTTTGTTTGCTGTGAAACTCTGGCAACGGTAAGGGTTTTTTCCCCCTTGAGTCGTATTTGAAAGAAAGTGGCTGCTGTTGTTTTTGTTCTGACAACCGAGCCAAACTGTACAGCGTGTATCACCTCAGGGGCGAATGAACTCGGTGTGTTTCTGCAACAGATACTTACAGGTTTGTCGAAAAAATATATACGAGTGTATTATTAACTACCACGACTAGCGTTACTTGCTAAGAAATGGCTTTCTTTAATTAATCGAAGGGCCGTAATGAGTGTAATTACTCGCTTTACTCTGCGGTTAGTTTCTAATTTGCGTTGAAAGTAAATCAGCGTAATTTGTTTGCGATGAAGGCTAGTCGGTCTCATATCTTCTGTGTTAAAGGTGAAGTTTTTCACCGGGTGCTGCAAGTATAAGGACAGATAACACTGTTGTGCTCATGTCTTCCTGTGTTTTAGGGTTGGAAAACAATAAAAGACACGCCTCGCCAACAAACAACGCTGGCACGTTGTTTGATATGTTAAAAAGCATAATTTCAAATGGCGGTGATCTGAGCTCATCACCAGGATTACAACATCAGGAAAAACCCGCCAAACTGGCAGATGGACTTCTGAGGAGGAGTGATCGACAGTGTTTTCTCTAATAATGGTATTTAACAGCTGTGAGGCTTTCGACAATCCGGTGTCTTACTTCTACAACAGGACTGGCAAGCCTATTAGTCCAAACTGGCGCACTCATGACTTTGTGGTGGTCGGTCTCGGGCTCCCAATTTGTGTTTTCATCATCCTGGCCAATATGTTGGTCATAGCAGCTATAATTGTCAACCGAAAGTTCCACTTCCCAATTTATTACCTCCTAGGAAACATGGCGGCCGCTGACCTCTTTGCTGGCATCTCGTATTCGTATCTAGTGTTCCACACAGGACCCTGGACCATCAGTTTGACCATTAAGGAGTGGTTTGTGCGCGGGGCATTGATCAACATGAGCCTCACCGCCTCAGTGGTCAACCTGTTGGCGGTGGCAGTTGAGCGCCACCAGACCATCTTCACCATGCAGCTCCACACCACCATGACCCGCCGGCGTGTGGTCATGCTGATAGTCACCATCTGGGTGGTGGCAGTTGTCATGGGTTTGGTGCCCACCATGGGCTGGAATTGCGTGTGTGATCAGTTAGGTTGCAGCACGGTTGCGCCACTGTATTCGCGCAGCTTCCTAGTGTTCTGGGCCATCCTCAACCTCATGGCCTTCTTCATCATGGTGGCCGTTTACACGCACATCTTCATCTACGTCCGCCGGCGGAATCAACTCATGTCCCCACACACAGATCAGGGCTCGAACAATCAGACGGTTATCAGCCTCATGAAGACCATGTCCATGATTCTGGGTAAGGCCTTGACATTTGGGCTAATGGAGTTACTATTTTTGTCCTAAAGTGTAGTTTAAATATTTACTCTTATTTTTTTGCTTAATTTAAGACATTTTAAAGGGGTCCTATTGTGCTTTTTCACATTTTGAATGTGAATTGTATTTTCGGGGATAAAAAGGGATGGTTCACCCAACAAATGAAAATTCTGCTATCATTTACAGTTTATTTCTTTACTATTCTTCTGTTTAACACAAAGGAAGATATACTGAAGAATGTTGGAATAAACGTACTTAAAGACTTATGCCGTAGTCACACTAGAGTTTGAGCATGCATATTTTCGGCACCACACATTAAAAAAAGTGAGCGAGTTGGTGCCAACAGCCTAATGGTTAAGTGCGGTGACATATAACACAGAAGTGCTTACGGTGACCTGAGTTCGATTCCGGGCTCAAGGTCCTTTGCCGATCCTTCTCTGCTCCAAATGCTTTCCTGTCTGAAATCTCAGCTGTCCTACATCATAATAAAGGTTAACCCCCCTAAAAATAATAATTATATATGGGCAATACCAGCGTTATGGATGTGACATTTGCAGTTAAAACTCAAAACATAAATGCACAGAAATATTATGTTAACATTATATTGAAATATCTCTTTATATTTTCCAAAACAACTATACAGAGAGTTGTGGGATCAGAAAAATATCAATCTGTAAACAATTTTTATACTTTAAATGAGGAAAATAAACATGCGTTATGGATGTGACAGAGTTAGCAAATTTTCAGTTTACAACACACTTTGTAGAAATTCTGTCAATTAAACTGCACAACCCAAAATAAATCATGCTAACCAAAAAGATAAAAGTTGGCTCACTATAGAACAAAAATGATTGATTTTAATTTACATTTTTGCTTTTATGAGGAAAAAGCTTCGTTATGGAAGTGACATTTCTGCGTTATGGATGTGACGAATGTGAAATTGCCACTTGTGTCTTGTGTGACTTTGGTAAATCAAATATAATAGTTTGAAAACATTAACAGAAATATTTGAGTATTTCTACAGTAATTTAAAATACAAGAATACACAAAAAATGCAGAAAGGGTTTTACTATTTTAGCGAAAAATTTATTTTTTCGTGGCAAGGTTGACATATTTAATTTACAAAATCCTACAAGTGGCAATTTCACATCTGTCCCATCCATAACGAAGCTTTTTCCTCAAATGCAAAAAATGTAAAAAAATAGTCAATCATTTTTGTTCTATAGAGAACAAACTCTCCTGTTGATTAGCATTGTTTCTTTTGGGTTGTGCAGTTCAATTCACAGAATTTCTACAAAGTATATTGTATACTGTAAACTCGCTAACTTTTGTCGTCACATCCATAACACATGTTTATTTTCCTTATTTAAAATATAAAAATGTTTACAGATTGATATATTTCTGCTCCCATACTTCTGTGGTTAGTTCTTATGGAAAATATAAACAGATGTTTCAATATTATATGTTGCCATATACTTTCTATGTGAATTTGTTTTGAGATTTTACTGCAAATGTAACATCCATAAAGCTGGAATTGCTTATATATATATATATATATGCATATGCCAGAAGGGCTGGACCATTTGTTAAATGTGGGCCGGTCAATGTTACATGTGGGCCACCACTGCTGTTTATAGTGGTATGAAATTCAAGATTTGTGATTCATACAGCTCTGGATAACTCAAAACTCGCCCGTTAGTAAACCCTTACAAAAAAAAAAAGACGCCTCTCAATGCAAAACTCGCCTTTGGTGTGATCGGCCCCTTAGTCAATATAAAGCAATGTTTTAGTCATTTTTAACATTTTTAAATAAAATATGAAATTACCCATGGCAACTATATTTACCTTTGGTAAATAGCCTCGGTCAAATTTGGTTTTTGGCTCTTCGTAAGAAAGTTTGTGCACCCCTGCTATAGATAAGCCATATTACTCAGATCACTAGCTATGCTTCCTTTCTAAGAATTAAACTAGTATGCAAAACCGGAATATTGCATAAAACATTTGCGAAGGAAACACCATTTCCATACAATGAAGCAAATAAAATTAAACATAATAAAACATCACTTCCTGATAAACTGAGCCCAAATATCAACTAGGTAATTTCCTGCAGTAAGAGAAGCCACTGTAAGCAACTGCAGCTTCCAAAGACAGTAATGAGATGCTGTAATAATACTGAACCTCTTTTTGATGATGGACTTTGGCTGAGACATTTAGGAATGGTCAAAACAGCATTTCAGATGTGTCTTAAAACAAAGCCACGTGACATTTTTTGATGCGCATACTGAAAGTACACATCCGGCCAATGTGTTTCCATCGTAGTGCATTTCTCATTGTATAAAATGTTTATTCTTAGTTGTCAGCATAATTTTTTTTATACAAATTTTCTAAATTTATGGATGTTTGCTTTTCACATTAAGCATTTTTTATGCTATTGACCTTATTCTTCAATGTGGAAGTGCACTTGTTTTTGCGATTTTTATTTTTTTTTAGAACTTCCGATTCAGCTCCCTATGGAGAAATGACTAGGAGTAATAAATGGCAAATAAACGGTCAAACTACTCGCTCTACAAACAAAAGTGTTCATGACTATACAGACAAAACAGAATAATATAATAAGAAAATATCAGTTTCCAATATCAAGCAGCATAACAAGCTGTTTTTAATGGCTAAAAAGGAATGGAAGTGAATGAGACCGGATGTCTCAAGCCAAAGAAAATCAAATGGCTGCGCCCACTCATACACAGAATAAGGCCAATTTTTGAAAATGTGCATAAAAATCGTTGGATGGAAACAGCTACTGACCTCCATAATATTGTTTTTGTTCCTACTATGCATGTCAATGACTGCTTTATTCCAACATTCCAGTTTTGTGTCCATCAGAAGAAACTCGTAAAATTATAGAGTGGGGGTAAATGGAGGAATTTTTTTTTGAGTAAACTAACCCATAACTAGTTTTCTATCTAAAATGAAGCATATCTATCATCAGCTCAAACGAGTTCATCAAACCGGTTTAGCTGCTCTAACATCCGCTTGTTTTGTACCTTTAACTGGAGCACAAACTGCTTATTTTGTGTTACCTTATGATTTTAGCCTAAGACTTTTGGATTAAGTTAGTAAGTGTGGAAATACTGCATCAGTTGGACATATGTTGTCATTGTAAGTAAACACAAAATCAGGGTGTCCGCAGGGTCTTAAAGTCTTACATTTCAAAGGCAATAATTTAGGCCTTAAAGTCTTAAATTGACTGAAATTGTCTTGTAGGTCCTAAATCATTTTAAACATATCTTAATTTTCCTTTATGTAAAGCTAGCCAATCGATTCAACATGCATCCAATCACCAACAACACATCTCAATTAAAATCTTTGCAAAACTAATTAATATTATTTTATTTATTGTTTACTTGACATGGACATCACAATTACACCGGACAAAGCAAATGCATAAGTGTTTTAGCAGACTTGCTTATTCTTAACATCTGTCCAAGGGAGGCTTGATATAAAATGAAAGGTAAATAAATACATACAAGATTATAATTATTTACATTAAATTGCTATAGGGCCAAAGTGAAAAAACACTTTTTTTTTCTTTTTTTAAAGTTATTTTGGCTTGTGTACAGCTAGGGTCTGCTTTTTTTTCACACGTATTTAAAATGTGTGACCTAAAAATTACTACTTAGAATTAGTTTATTGGTGGGGCAAGGAAATATAGATTTTTTTTTGCTGGGTCATTAAGTAAATCCTTAGCTTTTAACCCTATATAAGTCTTAAGTTTTATTCTCGATGGTCTTAAAAGGTCTTAAATTTGACTTGATGAAACCTGCAGAAAACCTGAAAATGAAATGCAAATTATTAGTGGTGTAAAGAATCACAAATCTCACGGTTTGGATAATATTTTTTTTATGGATCGGACCATTTTTCGGATGAGACAAAAACAGTACTGCGAGAAACTTTTGGTTTTAACAAACAGAACTTAGAGCCTGTAGCTTTTTTTTTTTTAAATAAAATGAAGAAATAATCAGCTGAATAAAATAAATAGTAAAATATTCAGTACTGTGAAAAATTCACTATTCCTACTACTGTTTATGATAACGCTAAATGTAGAAATCTAACATTATAATTTGTACAACTTATATTTATTGCATGATTTTCATTAAATGTGTGTCAGTGTCAGAAAACACCTTTAATAACCTAAGAAACCCACCACATCCTGAATAACCTACAACAAGTTCCATCATCATTATACAGGGTGATTCAAATAGAATCCCACAAATTTGAAAATGGAGAACTCTGAAAGAAGAAAAGGAGAGCTAAGCTCTTTCTGTCGTCGATTTAAGGAAGCTCTGAAGTTTCATTTGGTCGCTAGGAGCGCAGTAGACCCATATATATATATATATATATAATTACTAACTGCGTATCCTAACAGCACGCTTCATGATGAGAGTGATGAGCAATTTGGCTGTTTGCACCAGACGAAACACGACTGAAAATTTAAATACAGCTATTCAGAAGCACAGAATATGCACTCACTCGAGAAACGGTAAGATTTAGAATCTATTTAATACACATTAGCTTTAACATTATTAAATGTACATGCTAAATCATGTGTTTAGTTCTAAAGTTCGATTTTAGACTTTTTATTTTCAAGATCTGATGTGAACTATCTGCTGCTGCTTTCAGTATATGGCAATAAATGTCATGAAAAATGGCATTTAAACTCCCATTGTTAGCATTTAGCACTAAATAAAGCACATGAGGTTTACCTGAGGTGATCACTGTCATAGGCTTCACATGTTCAGCTGTGAGAAATAGAAGCCGTTTCTAATCTATCATCTCGAGGTGATGGTTTTTACAAAAACTCCTTTTAATATAGAAAATATTCCCTCTATCGCGTGTCGTTGCTTTTATTTAGAACACAGTTTAAATCACTCGCTCCTGTACTCAATCTGGCAACCTGCGCTTGCGTTTGTTTTGATCCAGGAGTGCAATGCCTAGTTCAACCACTGGGTGTCAAACTTACATACTGCATCTTTAACTATTACCTAGTGTATATGATTTATAGGCAACTACTGTAAGAAAATATCAGCACTCTGTACATACGTTCAGTATTACCTTTGCTTGAAATGACCATATCTAATTCTGTTTATATGAAATAAGCTGCTGCTCCTGAGCAGGTTTGAGCTACCAGCCCTATTGCTATGATAACAACTCTCAGATGAGTTTAAGGACGAAACAATCCTGGATTGTGTCAAATCATCAATAACCCAACTCCAGCTAATTGAGTAATCCACATACAAAGAGCAGACCCCTGGTTCACAGGCGTGCTGCAGCATTGTGCACCATTTGCAAACGAGCAGTAGATAACTGCTACTCCCCACATACAGTAATCTAACAGAGCGGTCACAAAAGCATGCTGTCAAAAAAAAAAAAAAAGCATTACTGTCTCAAACTGTTGTTTTGGTATATATTGCTTTATTTTTGCTAGTTATCTTAATAAAAAAAAAAAGCTAGATTTAACTACCGCTCCAATCTGACCGTCAAATTTAAAATCGGGAGTCAAATTTCACTGTAGGCTTAAGATGAATAGAAACAATTAGAAATTAGTACCGGAAAGTACTACCAGATTTACTTGAAACAAAAGTAATTATAAAAATAAAATAAATACTATTAATTAAAGAATTGAACTGAAGACTTTAAGGAAACTTATTTTTGGCTCATTAAACTGAATGATTTAGAGCGTTATGCTCAGTTTTGTGCAAATATCTCCTCATGCTTTCTGATTTTTATCTGCAGAAATATATACAAGTTCTAACAGTATGAAAGGCTTTGCAAGGTGATGCGTTTGTTTTGCACGCTGCAGTGGCTTGCCCTCAAACCAATCTGTACCCGGCCCTGCACTCATTAACTGTGTGTGTGTGTGTGTGACCTATTTTCTCCTCAGGTGCCTTTGTGATCTGTTGGACTCCAGGTCTGGTGATCCTCCTCCTGGACGGTCTGAAGTGCATCGAATGTCACGTCCTGAAGTATGAGAAGTACTGCCTGGTTCTGGCCGAGTGTAACTCTCTGGTGAACCCCATCATCTACTGTTTTCGGGATAAGGACATGAGGACCACCTACAAACGCATTCTCTGCTTCCCTTGGAGAAGAATGCGGCCGCACGAGGGGCCTTCTGGCATCCGCTTCGAGCCTGTGAAAACAGGGGCTCCCCCTGAGAAAAACAGCCAGAACTCCAGCAGCCTAGAGCCCGTTCCTCCACAAAGCCTATTGTCTTGATAGAAAAACCATTTCTCCCTGTAAATAAATGACTTTGTATTTGCTTAGTGAAATAAGTACAAAGAGTAAATAATACTTCATTTTTGATAGCTTGTTTTGGTGCGTATTTTTGTCTCCGTTTGACAATGGATGTATCGGGGTCTTTTGTGCCGGTTAGTCGGTCCGCTGCCCACAGGAAGTTTTTCTTTTCCCAAAGCACAAGGCATTAATATTGAGAGAAAAGCAGTTTATGGGACATTTTGTTACGCTGGGAACGAGATCAGAAAAATTGGTGCACAATTCTAAGTGGGGTTTCTTTACACTTTTCAAAATGTCCTTCATAATGCCTATATTAGGCTCAGTTAAACGATCTGATAGTATATATTTACACGTTACAAAACATGTTCCTCACAGTTTATATACTGCCTGAGAAACACTGTTTTAGTGGCTTTATCTTTAGTCCTCATCAAGGTACTGTGAGCTAGGGTTTAGGTAGGCGTAGATGTTAGTAAAACACCATAGTGTGGACTGTTTCTCACTCATGTTACTGGAGGATCACCAGCTCTGCTAATTTTCCATGTGTACTTAAAGGTGCTGTATGCAAGTTTTTGACTTTTCTAAAGCATAAAAATACCATAATATGTGTGCAGATATTTAAGAAACATCCCAACTGAAAAACATGCTGAAGTCAGATATTCTGCTTTGAAAATGGTTTTCCGTGCCGGGACGCTGTCTACGTTTAGGTAAATTTAACCTGCACAATGACAGTTTAGCCAATTATAATTCAGCACTCTGGGTTGCCTTGTTGGAAAACGGCGTATTTCATTCAGAAAGACTCTGAAAGCATGCCACTGTGACCGAAATAGTATCAGACGTCGAAATGAGACCGATTCAGTTCCACATGAGGCTATTAATTAGCAAATGATATAAATATTATGAACTTAAACATTAGATGAGCAGGTTACATTGTAACTGCGTGTCCTAACAACACGCTTTATGACGAGATACGCAGTAATGAGCAGTTTGGCTGTTTGCACCAGATAAAACACGACAGAAATGCAAATACAGCCATTCAGAAGCACAGAATAAGCACTCACTCACGAAACGGTAAGGTTTATAATCTATTCAAACTCACATTGTTAGCATTTAGCACTGAATAAAGCACACAAGGTTTATTTGAGGTGATCACTGTCATAGGTTTCACATGTTCAGCTGTAAGAAATAGAAGCCGTTTCTAATATATCAATTCGAGGTGTTGGTTAGAACCAAAACTCCTTTTAGTATGAAAAATATTCCCTCTATCACGTGTCGTTGCTTTTATTTAGAATACAGTTTAAATCACTCGCTCCTGTTCTCAATCTGGCATCCCGCGTTTGCGTCTATTTTGATCCAGGAGTGCAATACCTAGTTCAACCACTGGTTGTCAAACAGACATACTGCACCTTTAAGCAAATACACCCAATTCAGATCATCAGCTCATTAGCAGAGACTGAAAGACCTGAGCAGCGTCTGAAAGCACTTCCATACTATATGGTACGCTAAAATCAGTATGCCCAAATTCATAGAATTCGAAAAACAGTATGTGAGAAGTACCCGGATGACCTACTACTTCCAGCGAGATTGTATGAACGCTACTTTATCCTATGCTGCACCATGAGAGAATTCATGAATGGTAGAAGCAACAACTGACACGGGTAGGGTAGGGTCATGTGATGATGACCGTGTTCAATTTATACTACTCTCATTCATACTGTATAGACCGCACTTTTCTAACGGCCGAGGAATACATTTAAATTCAAATGCAGTACCTACTGAGTAGTAGGCGATTCAGACGCAGCCCTGTAATGTGTGTGATAAACAAAGGAGACATCCAAAGCATGCAGTGCTGATGGTCCTCCAGGATCGTGGTTGAGAAACACTGATGTTGGAGACATAAAACAGATCAATGAAAACTCCAGGAGGTTTGGACAGCCCATTTGGAGCTCAAGTCCCACCCACTTGGAGTTGACCTGCCTATTTGGAGATAGCTCTGACCTTTGTTATACCATAGGTCTCAAAGTTAATTCCTGGAGGGCCGCAGCTCCAACTCCAATCAAACACACCTGATCCAACTAATCAAGATGGTAACACTATGATTAGTTGGATCAGGTGTGTTTGAATAGGGTTGGAGCAAAACTGTGCAGAGCTGCAGCCCTCCAGGAATTGACTTTGAGACCTCCGTTTATACCCTTCTCAACAAATAAGATTTTTCCACTGCCTGGTACGGCTCACTTACAGGTTTACCACTGTGGACAATATCTACTACCTAGCACTTTTCTTTAAGTACCACTTCAGCTGAGGTTCCAAGCGAGTACTGTTACCAAAATGTGACGTGTAAACACTGGAGATGGTTGATTGGTGAGAAAGAGTCATCACTTTTCACCTCAATTGTGAGTTGCTTGGACGAAATGATCTGCTAAATGACTTAATGTACCCGTATCGTTTGATTTGCAATGAGATGAAGTAAACCGCCAGTAACAGCCATTGTAGGACCAGTTGAAACTTCTGGACGCAGCATAAGATGGCTGTATCGAGGTCAGCAGATGGGGGGGTGGGGGGCTTGGTGGATCCAGAATGATGTCACGTTAGTAGAGGCAGCACAACTGTGTGTCTTTATAGTACAGTGCTGTAATGAAGCCACTGCACGAAGCCAAGCTGCCTGTCATTAATTATTCCTCACATAATCCCACCCACTTTGAAGCAGCATGAAGCTGGAGTGGAAAAGCAAACAGCCAAAGTAAAGAGAAGCTAGTCTTACATTGCTGCTGAAATCAACTTTATTTGCTCACAATGATCTTGAGGCGAAGCTAAATATTTCCTCGTAATCTTTAATCAGTATCTAAAATATATATAAAGGAAAAGTATGTGCTCTATTTAATATTATGTTCAAGATGGAACTACACTCACTGGCCACTATATTAGGTACACCTTACTAGTACCGGGATGGACCCCCTTCTGCCTTTAAAACTGCCTTAAACCTTCGTGGTATAGTTCATCAAGGTACTGGAAATATTCCTCAGAGATTTGGTCCATATTGACATGATAGCATCACGCAGTTGCTGCAGATTTGTCGGCTGCACATCCATGATGTGAACCTTCCATTCCACCACATCCCAAAGGTGCTCTATTGGATTGAGCTCTGGTGACTGTGGAGGAAATTTGAGTTCTGTGAACTCCTTGTCATGTTCAAGAAAGCAGTCTGAGATGATTCACACTTTATGACATGGCACGTTATCCTGCTGAAAGTGGCCATCAGAAGATGGGTCCACTGTGGTCATAAAGGGATGGACATGGTCAGCAACAATACTCAGGTAGGATGTGGTGTTGATGTGATGATCAATTGGTACTAATGGACCCAAAGTGTGCCAAGAAAATATCCTCCACATCATTACAGCACCAGCAGCCTGAACCGTTGATACAAGGCAGGATGTATCCATGCTTTCATGTTGTTGATGCCAAATTCTGAATACTATGTTTACATGCCTAAATGCATCGAGTTGCTGCCATGAGATTGGCTGATTAGAAATTTGCGTAAACGAGCAGTTGGACGGGTGTACCTAATAAAATGGCCGGTGAGTATATCACATTATTTAAGGTTGTGTTTTTTTTTTTTATTCACCCACAATTGAAATCCCACCTATAGTGATGTCAAATATTTAAAGGGACAGTTCACCCAAAACTGACAATTCAGGCATCATCCTCAGACCCACACGGAAACTGCATGCCCAGATTTCTAGATTTTTTTAGCCCATTGAGTCTAGGTAAATGTTTCAAATATATTCAATTGTTATATTAATTTCAGTAATATTACTGACTAATATACAAGTGTTTATATGATTTATTTACGTTACAGTTTGTAAAGTAACATTCTGAATTTTAGTAGGTTATACGAGAGACTTGCTTTGTTTACCAAACAAGTAGATCTTATTAGATTTCAGCTGAAAAATGTGTTTAAAATTACTTTTTAAATTAACTTTCATGTTTTAAGTGACTGTGCTCCCAAAATCATTCTGTTTAATCCACAGATTTTATTATTCATTAACTCAATTTACTAAAAATATCCACAAATTCAGTCTGGCTTGTACAAACCTGTTCAGTTTCAGTTAAACTGATATACTAAAAAAAATCAGCAACTGGATATCAGTGGCTGCTTTTCTCCTACATTCTTCAGTACGTCTCATATCATCGAAAGTTTAGAAACACTTAAGTTTGAGTAAATCATTTTAAAATGTGTGGTGAACTGTCCCTTTAAGAGAAAGTGCGGAAAATGAAACTCCTCTTACCAAATTGGGTTTCAGCTCCAGAAGATTCCCGAGTCTTCAGTGTCAGAACGTCACATCCTCCATTTTGAAGGGTCAGCCTAAAACCAATAGTGCTCAAAACTGTCCACTTTCAAGGATTTGGAAAGGTCAAAGTGATTGACGCTTTGCTCCGATCATTCTTTGCACGTTTAATTAGTGATGCAGATTATGCTGAAGTGTGGTTCAAGATTTTGTTTTGGTCTCCTGCCTACACCCTTCATCCCTTTGAAGCGCTCCCTTGTGAAGAGTAAACCTTTCAAAGTGTTTAGGGCACTGGAATGAGCATTTCCCAATGGAACGCAGCCACTATTCTCCATGTGTGGTAAACACAGGTGCACTCATGTCAGAATGACTGTAATTACAACATTCCTACTAGCACAAAGCCTTCAAGTCTTTTAAGAGCTCATAATTTACAAATTTCCAGCAATTGACCACTGCAGATTCATTGAGGCACTGTTTTTGCACCATTGTTAATGTCATGACAAGAGCTCGATTCAGGACAGCTCAGCATTGAACGTTCATCTTTAAATTATGGTCATTTTTACATGGCTTGATCGCAATATATGCCGTCAGCATCACTCCATACAGTGACTCACATGTTTAAATGCACATTAGACTAGAAGAACTACTACTACCAATGAGATTCTGCAGTGTGCATCTAATAGACACTACATTATGCCATGAGGCTTCCATAGTATTTGTTTTTTCTACTATGGATGTCTGTTTACTAGCTTTTGTTTTTGCCTACTCCAGTCAAGAGATTTCAGATTCAACAAATGTTTTCTTTATTTTGATAATGGCATCTGGTCTCTTTAGCATAATGCAGTAATTTATGCATATATGTTTTGACGATGGACAATATGCATGCATTGTGAAATAATATGATTTATGGGCTAGTGTCATTTAAACAACATCGTTTCAACAAATTCTTTTACACAACCTTTTTTTGTTGAGTGAATCAAAATGCAAATAATTTGGATACAACACGATCATTTGGAATTTGGGCACCAAACAAGGGCTGCACGATATTAGAAAAATCTGACATCACAATATTTTTTTTTCTGCGATATACTTTCTTATAATCGGAAATAATTTTTGGTCACTTTATTTTTAGGTTCAGTTCTTGCTCCTGCCAAATTTTGGCTTCAATAAACTCCTAATTTGCTCCTTATTAATAGTTAAGGTAGTTTAGGTATTAGGAGAAGTAGTCTAAGCTCATACAGAACACAAGCTTTAGCCAATATCTCAATAACATGCTAAAAAGCAACCAGTTAATTGTGAGAATTGGTCCCTTAAGTGTTACGAATGTAGTAATTTTTATTAACTGGGATGTTTCTGTATAGGGAGGGAATCATGCGTAGATAAATGCAACAAAGCAAAGATAAAAGTGAAGTAAACAGTGTATGCTTTATGCTTTTGTATGTGTAAATGTAAAAATTACTCTGCATGTCAACTCATTATTGCATATCTTTGCGGTGTGACTATTGCAGATGCACACACTGCGATATTGATGCCGAAACTATATATTGTGCAGCCCTATTCCAAACTTTTATGAGATACATTCTTTCACACAAGAAGATATTTCGAAGCTGGAGACTTGTAACAACCATCGACTTCCATAGTAGGACAAAGCGATATAATGCATGTCCATAGCTATGTTTCCATCTAAAATGCTCAGCAAATTTAAACACAAAACTGGAATATCACATAAAAGATGTGCGAATAAAGCAGCGTTTCCATCTAATGACTCAATGAGAACAAAATCATCACTTCCTGATTAACTGGCGCCAAATATCAACAGTAAAAGCAGAATTTGCTGCGGTAGGAGAAGCTGCGTTAATCTTTTCTTTATTTAATAAATGACTTGCGCCTCAGAAGACAAACGCCGACACGCAATGAACAAGTGGTGGCGACAGTTCTGGAGGTCATTAATAATATGATAACACTAATACTGAAACGGTTAAAGTGTTTTAGAATGACCAAAACAACATTTCAGATGTTTTACTGTGTGCTCAGCCTGCTGGTTTGTCCATTCGCACACATTTTCAACATCACATGATCTCATATCAAAATCACATGACCCTTAATGCGCACACTGGAATTAGTTTAGTTAAAGTGTTTCCATCGCAATTTATGCACATCTTTTTTTATTGAATATAAAGTTTATCCTACTCCATTATGTGCATTTTCATAATTTATGCACATCTTGGCATTTCTATCAACAGTTTTTTATTAATGTGCATTTCCAAAATGCGCATAAAAATAGGTGGATGGAAATGTAACTAATGGTTGTTACAAGTCTTCAACATTTATCAAAATATCTTCTTGTGTGTTCAACAGATGAAAGTAACTCAAACAGTTTTGGATCAAGTATGAGTAAATAATATATATACAGTTAAAGTCAGAATTATTAGCCCTCCTGTTTATTTTTCCCCCAATTTCTGTTTAACTGAGAGATTTTGTCAACACATTTCTAAACATAATAGTTGTAATAACTCATTTCTAATAACTGATTTATTTTATCTTTGCCATAATGACAGTAAATATTTGACTAGATATTTATCAAGACACTTCTATACAGCTTAAAGAGACATTTAAAGGCTTAATTATGCTAACTAGGCAGGTTAGCCAAAATAAAACAAGAATTTCTCTAGAAGAAAAAATATTATCAGACATACTGTGAAAATTTCCTTGCTCTGTTAAACATCATAGGAAAATATTTAAAAAAAAGAAAGAAAAAAAAAGTCAAAGGGGGGCTAATAACTCGGATTTCAACTGTATGTATGCGTTTATGTATGCATGTACATATAATTATTTTATTAGTTTTTGCTGATTGTATTAAAGAATCTCATTGATAGTAAACCTCAAAGACTCGTTTATGAAACTTTTAAAAATGCTCATTTAAATTTCACGTTTTTAGTAAACAACAAACAGCAGGCCAACATGGTTTCAGGCGAGTGTGTTAACTCAAACTGGTTTTGCAGGAGACTACTGACATGAAACTATTTACACAAAACAGCACTTGTTCTTTAAAGGATTATTTCAGCCAAAAATGAATATTCTGTTATTAGTTACCCACCCTTGCTTGATCCACACCCCTGAGAGCTTCATTCCTCTTGAGATCTCAAATTGAGATATTTTAAATGAGAGCTCTCTCATCCTCCACAGACAGCAAGGGTCCTAATAAACTAGGCAAACTAAAGTCGAGATACTGTAACGTGATCTAACAGACCATTCACAAGGGGCTTCAGCGTCAACGCTTGACAGAGGGCATGTCTGAAGTTGGGGCTGACACGATCGTCATAACAGCATCAGCCAATAAAATTAGTCAACAATCGGCTACTGTCTGAGCTGGTCTATTTGCATACAGCAATCTGATTGGCTGACGCTTCCGTCAGCGCTTAAAGTTGAGAAAGTCCCAACTTCTGCAGCGAGCAACGCCACTAAAGCGGCGCCGACGGATCCACAATGCAGTTCGGCAACGCCTGACGTCACCCATTCAAAGTGAACAGGAAACGCTAAAGCTGATGCCCTGTGTGAATGGGGCGTAATGTTGAAGATACAGGCCAACAAAAAGTGTTTTAGTGCACAAAAGTGTTCTTGTATCAATATAGCTGAACCACGGAAGTCACATGAAATGTTTTTGATTACTTTTCTGGACTTGAATGAGTCGGCACCATTCATATAAACGCTGAATGAATCAGCACCATTGCTGTATATGAAGGATCAGAAAGCTCCTGGATTTCATCTAAATTACACTCATCTAAAACTTAATTCCTGGAGGGCCGCAGCTCTGCATAGTTTAATTCCAACCAACTCCAACTCACACCTGCTCAATAATATCTAGTAGTCTTGAACACCTTGATTATTTAGATCAGCTGTGTTTGATTTGGGTTGAAGCAAAACAGTACAGAGCTGCGGCCCTCCAGGAATCTAGTTTGAGACCTATGATCTAAAATATCTTAATTTGTGTGAACAAAAGTCTAAGGGGGATTGTAAGAACATGAGGATACTAACGCCTTAAAATTGGCCTTAAAATACTAGACTAAAAGAAGTGGGGGGGAGGGCTTGTCATAAGCACACCACATTCTGCAGGCCAAAAAAAAGCACTTGTTTTCTTGATCATGCAGTAATGATTATAAATTACTGACTCTGCGCCTGCTGAAATGTTTGCACCTGAAACGATGGCCTCATTTTTTTTTGGCGGTTTCTAATTTTACTTTGTGCAGACTGCGGGGCTTTGTTTCATTTCAGCAGGCCGAGTTGTTACAGAGCACGTAATCAATTTGAGATGAGGAGAAAAGGTCTGATTTATTGTGATCCTCATATTATTGTCCTTACGCCGCATAAATATTCAGACGGGGCGACACAATTGGCTGAAAGATGGCAGACTCATTCATAACCGCCGTAACAAGATCATTTTACGCATGGCAACATGCAAATCAGGCCCTTAACAAACAGCAACAAGGAAAGAACTACAGGCTCAAAAGCACACTAGATTATTTTATTAGTTTTTGTTTTTCTAATAAGGAACACTACAATTTTCTCATATTTCTTTTTTTTCTCTCTCACTAGAACAGTTCTAAAGTTGAGGTATAAAAGGAGTTTATACAGACTACCAAGTCTGAAAATGGTGGGGTTTATATACAAGTGAAATGGAGAGAGGAGAGGTAGAGAGGAGGGAGAGAATGGTAAATACAGAAGGAAGCGTGTACTACAATTCTAGTAAAATTATAATAATAATAATAATAATAAAAATTGAGAAATAAAATGCTGATGGCGTTTGATTCGGTGCTGCGGATTCCACCTCTGATCACAATCCTAAATATCCAAGAGTTGTGTGACAAATTGTCCAACATGTAGTGTATCGTATCGTCTGTAGCGTAGCTTATGCGGATACTCAAATAAGACGTTTGATCCTGTAAAACTTGTAGAAGTTTAACGGCACTTTAAACAAACGCCATCAGCTTTGACAAAACCACACAAACAAAATAACACTCGAGACTCCCGATCCAAATAAAAGGTAACTGAAACGCTAAAATGAATATTACGAAGACTAACAAATGTTACTCCAAAAACCCCCAGCCATTAAAAATAATAAAAAAAACAAAAGCATACAAAAAGAGAAAAATACACTGAAACATTCCACAATCTGTACAGTGACATCCATAGATGACTGATAGAAAAAAGAAAAGAAAGAAATTTGGTGTAGTAATAGCATTAGTCGGAGATATCCATATGAAATGTTTCGAACTAATCTATAGAGGACACGGTGATGATCGCTTGAAAAGCTCCTCAGAGTTTGTTTTTCCATGTGTACATATATAAACAAAACCCCAATTTACATTTCAACCTTATTTAGTCCTTTGTGTAATATATAGAATTTCCATTCATATATCAAAAACGCCCTGCTGCTTCCGCCAATGAAGAGAAAATAAACGGGGGGGGGGGAAACAAAAAACACGAGTCCCAGGAACAACACAAACAACTCGTTCTCTGTAATGTCAGGAAAACAAAAAATTCCTCTACAAGCTTTAGTCCATCTGTTTCAAATCACAACACATCCAGTGCTTATTTTTGGTTAAATTTCGACAGGAGAAAAGCCCTTGTTGCTTGGCTATGTTAACTGATTACCAAAAAAACGGAGTTCCTTTGTTTAGTGAAAGTGTAGGCAACAACAACAAAACGAAAACGTAAAAATAAAAAAGGTCAAATTAAAGAGACAGCATGCTTTACCAAGAAACAGGTGCTTTCAATTGCACGTACAATACAATCAGTTCAAAAGCACGAGTGAGTGACGAGACAACCCAACCCTTAGAAAACACACAACACACACTAGTAAGACGAGAGGCCGCAGTGTGTGTCACAGATGAAAAAAACGTGCCATTTAAAATACCACGAAAAATCCTAGAGAAACCAAACCCCAGCCCGAAGCACTGGATCACTGGGCAGTATGACGTCCTTTAACTTGTTTACTTGTTTATTTGGTCTGTTACGTTCCCACCCTCTCCTTTTATAGTATATTTAGTTTTTTTTTTGTTTTTTTTTTGTTCATAAAAAAAAATGAAAGGAAAAAACTAAAAGAAAAACGTAACATTAGGCTAAATGGAATCACTAAAACATCTCAACACACCCTACATGCATGGAAGACAGTGGAATATCGCTTTTTTATCATCTTTCCCTTTAAAAATATTTCTAAACACCCACCCCGTTCTCCAATCCAAACCAATACTCCAGCTTATCCGTCCATCCGACCGACCCCGTTTTACCAACGTGAGGTCTAGTTCTTATCGAGTCTTTTTATTTGGTGGCTGGTGCATCTTCGTGCTGCGGGCGAGGGTAACGAATACTGTGGCGAAAATTAAAAATGGAGAGCGGTCGCTCTTTGCGCTCAGCTGAACTGGAAATAAAAGTGTTCATAGGTCCAGCGTACCTTTAACTCCTCTCCACCCGAACACCAGCTCAGAGTGTTTAGTGACAGGATTTGTGCTTAACGCAACGTAGCGGAAATCATAGTGAAAAGCAGACTGGATGGGCGTTCAGTTGTCTGAGGTTGCTCTTCGACGTGCGGAAAAGTGAAACAACCGTTGACAGCACTTTGGTACAAGCGAGGAGGGAGTAGTTGCGTAATCGCCATCGTAGAGGGGTTTGATCCAGGAGACGAGTCATGTTTTCAGACTAGTCCTCAGAGAACGAGACACATGTATGTGTATGTGAGAGTGTGTGAGCGTGTGGAGGTGGACGAGGACGGAGGAAGACCACTGTGTGTGTTTGTGTGTGATTAGCTGGAGGTGTCGGAGTGGATGCTGCCGGGTGCTCCTGGTGGAGAGGTGATGGAGGAAGGGTTGGTGTTGTCTTGCCAGCTGTTGTTAGCCTGTGGAAAGAGTCACAGTGAAAGTGTGATTTGGATCAAGTGTGGATTTCAGAGAAACACATTTAAAAATGTGAAAAAAATATCACTGTTTACATGCATATTTTTTCAACCACTGGAATTACGTGTAAACATCGAGCAGGAAATTTATGTTGCGTGAGTATATTATAACTTCTGTTTTGTGTTTTGCGGCTATGTACCTTATGTTGCATGAGTTAGGGCTGGGCGATATGGCAAACAAAAAAAAAATCTAGATTTTTTCATAAAGTTTGACCGATTCACTATTTAGATTTTTTTTCCTGTGTAACTGTAGTCAATTTAAAACATTATAACAACATGACTGAAGCAACAATCTCTTTATAAGTAACTTGAAAAACAATCTGGTTATGGAACATGTATTTTTAATGGCCATACATACATAAATTGGTCAACAAGGTGTAGCCTATTACATTCCTATAGACAAACTTCTGCTTGACGTTTTAGAAAATATTTGAGCGTAGCTACACCACCCAGAATATATTAAATATCACTGTAAACAACAATAAAACCCCACAGAAACCTGTTACATATCTATCTATATTTAAATGTCTATCTTATATTTAACTGAATCGTATAACAGCCTATAGCTGAAATGTTGAAAACTGCTCAGTTTATTTTTATAAAACATTTGTCAAAATGTATTGATATTTTTTGGAGTGAAAACAATACCGACATTTAAGACTCCATATTTATTTTATTTATTTATTCATTTTACTTGTTTATTGGTGCATATCTGGGTTATAATACGCGATACCTTGATTTTATAAAAAATTAAATCGTCTTAAAACGTAAATTCGAATTAATCGAGAAAAAAAATAAAAAAAATAAATACGCCCAGCCCTAGCGTGAGTACATAATAACTTATAACAAGTTCCGCAGCTCTATTATAACTTATGTTGCGTGGGTATATTATAACTTATAACATGTTCCTCAGCTCTATTACAACTTATGTTGCGTGGGTATATTATAACTTATAACATGTTGCGCAGCTATATTATAACTTATGTTGCGTGGGTATATTATAACTTATAACATGTTCCTCAGCTATATTATAACT
>CAIGQZ010032580.1:10364595-10382182 GCA_903798205.1 Danio tinwini
TATTATAACTTATAATATGTTCCTCAGCTATATTATAACTTATGTTGAGTGGGTATATTATAACTTATAACATGTTGCGCAGCTATATTATAACTTATGTTGCGTGGGTATATTATAAATTATAACATGTTCCTCAGTTCTATTATAACTTATGTTGAGTGGGTATATTATAACTTATAACATGTTGCGCAGCTATATTATAACTTATGTTGCGTGGGTATATTAAAACTTATAACATGTTGCGCAGCTATATTATAACTTATGTTGCGTGGGTATATTATAAATTATAATATGTTCCTCAGCTATATTATAACTTATGTTGCATGGGTACGTTATAATTTATAACATATTGCGTGGCTATATTATAACTCATAACATGTTGTGTGGATATGTTTTAACAAAACATAACATGTTGCGTGGCTATATTATAACTTTCGTTGCATGGGTAGGTTATAACTTATAACATGTCTTGCGGCTGTATTATAACTTATGTTGCGCGGGTATATTAAAACTTATAACTAGGCCAACACAGAATCTGCATGCACAGAAATCCACCAATTATTACCCCATCATCGAATCTATTTATTTATTTGTGTGTAAATTTATATTTATTCAGTTATTATTTCAGGAATATTATTGACTAATATAAAAATGTTATTTACAATACAGTTTGTAAACTAATATTTTCTGTCTTTTAGTAGATATATTATATAAGAGACTTGCTTTGTTTGCCAAATAAGTGAATCTAATTGGATTTGCACATACATTACAAGCTAAAAAGCTATTATTATTTTTTATTTCATATATTAAGTTTTTTAGTTACAATACTCCCAAAATCAAAAGGCATAAATACACAGATTTTTTTAACAAAGTTTTACCAAAAATAGCAACATCCACAAATTCTGTCTGGCCCTACTTATAACTTTTGTCTTATGTTGCACGGGTAAGAAACATTCATTGCTGAGAACTTAATTTAGATCACTTTAAATCTGATTTTCTCTGTTTTGGTTTTTGTGAATCCTCGGATTCTAGATTTTCAAGTAGTTGCATCTTTGTCAAATATTGTCCAATTCTAACAAACCATACAATGATGGATTTATTTATAACAGGTTGTGTGGTTCTTTTATATATATTTTTGTAGGGGAAAATAAGTATTGAACACGTCATGTTTTTTCTCCTGGGAATAAGCAGATTTTGATAAAAACCCAAACAATACAAACATAATAAAACAAGACAAAAAAAATCTCATAAATGAGTTGTGTAAAAACAATGAAATGGCACAAGTAGAAAAGTACTGAACTACTGAAACATTTAACACTTTATAAAAGGCTTTTTTTGGTGTTGGCAGCTTAAAAACGCTTCTCATATGTTAATTGAATGAAGTTACATGGATTGCACAGGTGTGCAAACCTTGGTTCTTTGGGTCTCGTCTATCAAACCTGATCTTGTTTTTGTATTAGGTACAAGTCAGGGAATTGGCTGGGCCATTCTACAGTTTGATTTTCTTTCTTTGAAAGCATTTTTGAGTCTCTTTGGCTGTGTTTTGGATCATTGTCTTGCTGAAATGTCCACTCTGGTTTCATCTTCATCATCCTGCTAATATTAATTTACAATGAGGAAAGGTTGCTGAATAACTACTGAAAGATTTCAGCTGCTGTCTGGGCTTTCACTCCCTTTTCACACCTCTCTTCATGTGTTCAATACTTTCCCCGTCTCATTTCATTTTATTACACATAACTTAATTAGTAAATTAATTAATATTGTTTTCTTTGCACATGTGTTTCTTTAGATTAGTTTCTTTTAAAACAGATTGACTGCAGTGTTTTGGTG
Organism: Danio tinwini; assembly: GCA_903798205.1. Lineage (NCBI taxonomy): Eukaryota > Metazoa > Chordata > Actinopteri > Cypriniformes > Danionidae > Danio > Danio tinwini. Next base: position 10,366,426 of record CAIGQZ010032580.1, read on the forward strand.
TTTTTTTTTTTAAACTACCCCTAAAATTCAGATGTAGCTACTGTAAATTACTTGACTTCCAAAGAGCAAACAGGAAACATAACAGCCACAAATTACAGAAAGATAAAGTAAATGATCCGACAGCCTACGTCTGACCACAGAGACTCTTGCTTATGTGTGCGAGTTGTACTCACGTCTAGACGGTGTGGGGTGTAAAGAGGACTTGCTGACAGATCTTCATAGCCTGCCGTCAGGTGTGTAGCATGGTGCAGGATATCCACCTGGAGAAACACACAGCAACGGCAGGTTATTTTAGAACTCCAAACACACAAGCACAGGTTACACAACATCAATAAACACCAGTGCTGCTAATAGATTATGGTTATGATATGAGTGCATGTGCAACACAAACAAAATAAATCAAACTACAGCACAGGTGTAAAGGATGGGTGTGTGTGTGCAATCTCATACCTGAATCTTTCCCTAACACAACAAATAAAAACATTATCTTAAAATGTATTTTAAATGTCACATCAGATACTCTGCAAATTTATGCATGAATATATTATTCATCTATAAACCAGTCCACTTGTCACAGCAAAACTTAAAACTTCAGATGAGAGCAGAATCAAAAGTATTTTGATATTGTAATTCAAGCACACTTCTAGTAGTTCTAGTAGTGCAGTTAAGATGCAAAAAGGGTTTCACAATAATAGGGTTTATTCCCTTTACAGGCATAAAAACAACATCAGAACTATACATAGCAGAACTCAACAACAAGGATTTACACTGATATTTTTACTCACCAAAGAGACGATTATTATTTCCCCATATTTTTGCTGTTAGAATGAAATGAAATGTATTTCCAGTAAAAATGTATAATCCTAATTAAACACCATAATAATTATAAGCCTTATTAAAGAGAAGTTTTTTAAAAAATAAAAACCTAGCCACTGCATATTTGGAAGACAGGAATGCAACATTTTAGTCTAATCAGGGGTTCTGCAGGTTTCATCCAGTCAAATTTAAGACTTTAAGACCATTATTAATGAAATTATAGACTTATACCGAGCTAAACACTTAGGACTTTTTTGCAATGGCCCAGTTGAGCCAATGGAATTAGTTTTTTGCTTGCCACAAAAAAAAAGTGTAGTTATTTCTTAGCGACCTATTTTAATGTCAATTTTTTATTTTTAAAATATTTTTTAAACCGAAGGAATTTCTGTTAGAAAAATTTAAGTTTCATGCCTATTTTTGCATATTATGTCCACTCCCTCATACTGTAAATAGTTTTTGTATAAATGGAATATCAAATAAAGGAATATATTGTCCTGTTGTCATGAGGAATTATGTAATTGTTTGTGGTTTCTGTAAAAATCTCTTTGCAAAAAAAAAAGTTAATTAGATGGATTATTGATAATTGTATACGTGTTGGCCCCAACTGGGTAGCTTTAGTTGGACAGAGGAAAATTAAGACCTTTTTAAAATGATATAAGACCTACAACACAATAATTTAGTGAACTTAAGACTTTAAGGCCTAAAATTTTGTTTTTGAAATTTAATACTTTAAAATACTTTCAATACTAAAAAAAGACCCCGTGGACACTGTCTACTATAAAATGATGGTTAAACATACTTATATAGTGTAAAGTTTTAATGTATTCATTTTGATTGCAGCTTACTTTTCTCTCACCACCCATGGAAAACTAATTTAACTAAAAGCCGCCTTTCAACTGCACACGACATTCGAACACTACTGTCGGAATACGCTTCCTTGTGGCACCATGGCAGAGAAGCGGATTCTCGTGGTGTCCGAAATAAAGGAATGCAAGAACAAGAGCGTTTATTCTCTGTGCATTCACCATGGTTGAAGGAAAGAATGAATACTAGAAACTCAGACCACTAATAATTTGAGGGAATGTGGAGACAACATTAAAAATTCATATTTTTTATTACTCATTTATAAACTTTTTCTCCCTGATTCAAAAAATAAGGAAAATTCCTATTTCTCATCTCTTGTGCATGGACCTGCTTGGACAACACTGAAATGCATTACATTCGGTCAGCTGGTCGCATATGATCTAGTCGCAGGAGTTCAAATATATTAAAGCATACGCAGCTCAAATCGGATCCGAATTTTTGCATACAGAGATGATCGGAACACCATGCAGCTCCTGGACTACTCTCCATTAGAAATAAATGACTTCCGGTCTGTTGCTTGTTGTTTGTAGTGTGCAGTGAAAAGGCAGCTTTTTGACAAAAACCAAGGTGGTGTGATTTGATTGCTGTCTAAATCCACTATAAGCCCTTTTGTAATTCCTTTTTGACCACTGCAATGCACAGTATGGCTAACCGTAACTGTAAAGTGCATCAGAAAGGTGTCATCTCGTTCATTAATAATGGACACCTACAGTGTGCCAAAGTGATAAAGTTTGCATCAAGATATCAATTCAAACTGGGAGCTATTAAGAAGAATTTTGAGAGAGTCAGTATTGTTATTAAACCAATAAGTACATTAATGTTTTAATTGACCATGAGAGACACTCATAGTTTCATAGGATTGATATCCACCGCAAATATTTTTCTGAAAGCATTCTCAATCATTGAGAAGCTATTGAGTTTTATTTTGTAATTACAGAGAACCTCATGAGAAAGAATTGCCATCTGAATAGGACCCATGTCATATGAAGTGAATTGTAGTTTGTCTCATTGGCATCAGTCCGTCCTTATTGTTGAGCCCTGACGAATACAAAAGGCACCCAAGAAAACAAGTCGTCTAGCAGGAAGGAGACACAGGATTGGCAAAGACGTGACTGTGAATGAGTGATGAGGACATGAAATGGAGGAGAGTCACAGGGAAGTTCACTGCTCAGGATGGAAATCTATTCTCCGAGGCAGGATGTGTGGCAGGGTCAGGACTGCAGTTTTAGGGAGGGAGGAAGGAGAGCACTACACTGGGCAGGTTATGGAGGAGGAAGGGCATTGAGGGATGATCCTCAGTGCCTACCTGCTGCTGCTGCTGGGGCGCAGCGGGAGTGACGCTGACGCCATCCCCGTTGAGTGAACGCAGCCCCAGGTAGGCATCTCCTGCGTGAGAGAGGCTGTACGAGCCAGACGACCCTGCAGGCGATATATATATATGCAGCCCATCAGGCACACAGCTGTGCCCAGCTCAGCTTTTCAAGAGCTTACAGTGTCGTGTTTGTGTAAGTCTGTGTGAGACTAGAGACGGCAAAACAGATGCATAACGGGAAGCTGAAGATACATAAATGCAACACTAAAGCTAAAAAATACATTTTAATCAGTAATTCCTCTTTTGGTGTAGAGCAGCGGTTCTCAATCTCGGTCCTGGAGGTCCGGTGTCCTGCACATTTTAGCTCCAACCCCAATCAGACACACCTGGGATAGCTAATCTAGCTCATACTAGGCTTTCTAGAAACATCCTTGCAGGTGTGTTGAGGCAAGATGGAGGTAAAATCTGCAAAACACCGGCCCTCCAGGACCGAGTTTGAAAACCCCTGGTGTAGTGTGTCTCTTTTGGTGTAGTATGTCCAAGCAATATTTTTTGATAATTGTTACCAATCTAGTGAAATCTTTGTTTTGTATAAGGAGTCTGACAGCAGCCGGTGCTCCGCACATAGATCTGATCTCACCATCATTAAGAAACTGTACAAACGAAGAGACTACAGGCTGATTTACACAACACGCAAGGTCGGCTTGACAAAAGTTCTTTTTGAGTGCATGTAACCTCATTTCGGTGGCAGTATGAATTGCATCTTTTCCTTGATCTCCTGTTCTTACATGTAATAGTATAACAGAGAACATGTCAAGTATTTAAGCCTCCACAAATCGTGACTGTGTGCACAGTTAACGGAGGTTTGCTCTGCAGAGCCAAGTAAAACAAAAAATCCAGTTTAAAGGCCGGGATACACCAAGCTGGCAGTCAGTCATTGAGCTTCATCGGGCTACCGGTCTGGCTAGATGCTTCGGTGTTTTTCACACATCAGTACTCGTCAAGTTAACGTCGGATCGAGTTGGCCTGATTCAGCATGTAGAATTGGCATCAGCCGTCCAATGAAGAGAGTTCTCTGATTGGTTAGTTACCAATGAATTAGAGCACAATATCAAAAATTGATATGACAAACCCAATTAAACAATTGAAGTCATAAAGGAGCACAAAAAACCCCAACTGTAATTTCGCTACATTTCTCAAGTATCTGCAAACAACACAGATTATTAGATTATCTAGAGCAAATCCCTCTACTTATGCTTTGTGCTCATTTTATCTTCCGGTTTCCCGTTTCGAAATGAGACAATGAAATACTACCCCCTGAAGGTGTGGAAATACACATCCTCTTATGCAGGTCCAGAATGTACACTCTTGTTTCAGTTGGCTACCGTCTGTTCGGTGTTCATGTGCAATTGTTTTTCAACACAATAGTTTTTCATTGGCTTGGTGTGTCCTGGCCACATTTACACAGCCACAATGTAGCCAAAAATGCTTAAGTTTTTCCTCATTTGTTTAAAAAAGTTTCACGTTTACATGGCAACGTTTTCAAAATTATCAGTAAAACCAGCCAAAAACACTGTATATTTATGCCAAACCAGTATTTGGCACTGTCACCTTATTAATAAACAGTAAATGCCGCTGATGTTTATTTATGGCCCGTTTCCACTGAGTGGTATGGTACAGTATGCTTTTATGGTCATTTCCACTGTCAAAAGGCGTACCGGACCGAACCGAACCGTGCCACTTTTTCGGCACCCCTTCGAAAGGGTACCAAATACGAGAAAGGGTACCAAAAGATGGAGCTACACGGGCAGCTGAACTCTGATTGGTTACAGAAATACGTCACGAGTTCGTGGAGTTAGCCCAAATAAAAAACAAAGGAACCGCCATGTTTTCAATACACACTACACATCCAAGACAACTATATGCATATAATAACGAGACATGGATGACCCGAACAAAAAAAAAAAAACCTCGTCGTTGTCTTGATGTACAGCCACAATGCCAAAAAGAACAAAATCTGCCGTGTCCTGTTGTTGCTATACGAGGCTAAAAGTGCGAGCAGTTTTTGCTTACTTCAGAGAGCTCACGATATTTGATATAACAAACTTCTTGAGCTAATGATAATAACGTGTGTGTGATTATTGAAGTGTCTTCGACATGTGATCCATTCAGAAAAGAAAAGTGAGAGTGAAGAGTGAGAGAGAAGAGCGAAAAAAAAAAAAAAAAGCAGAAGCCCGACAAAACACAGGCGCGAATTGTTTTCAGCAACCTGAATTATGAACAAACTGCCATGTTTATCATCGCCTTTTTGACTATTATGAACTCGGAATGATGTAATTACTCTCTAACAGAGGCTACATGTGCTGGTAAAGATTACAGACACATATGAGAGGTTTGCTCTGACTGGGCCATATTGCGTGTTGATTTTGAACTCAAATAAGGACTAAATGTATGCTGTGTGTAGTTTATCTGCCATTAGTAACATATCGGAGACTGTAAGGGTCTGTATGTGTTCATATATGTTGCATTTATATATTTATTTTATATAATTGCAGACGTTACAGTAGGCTATTTCGCACTGTCATTGATCTGCAGTTATAATCAAATAAATCATGTTCATAGAAAGGTCAGTAATAAACATTTATACACAAGAATTTATGTTTAAAGCATCTGTTTTGTGAGAAGTGCTTCTCATATGATTTGTAAATGACCTGCACAGCTTTACTGTAGACATTTATTCGAGTGAGAATGACGTCGACTGAAACTGTCATACACCATGCCCACTAAAAGGGTACCCTTTGTAGTGGAAATGCAAGCCTGATAAAAGGTGACTCGTACCGACCCGTACCGTACCGTACTGTACCAGTCTGTGTAAACGAGCCATTAGAATTTGCTGTGTGTTTGATGCGTCACCACTGTTATTTGCAATGTGAAGTAAATCCTTTGATGATGATGAAGCTTTAACAAACACTTGAGCTACAACACTACCACATCCACTACCGTTTTTTAGCAAGTTTGTTCACACTTGTCTTTATTTGACACGCTTTAACACATTCTATGCACATGCATTTTGTCATCATTTTTTTTCCAAAGATTCTCATTTCTGGCGTTTGCACAAACTCAACAGTGGCAGCTTTATCAAAAACTTCAACTTTGAAACCAATTTTTTAAAATGAGTCTAGACTCGAGTCCCCAAAATTCTGTTTCATGTAAACGAACAGGCAAAGCGCTTAAGTTTCCTGTTTTTAGCTGAAAATGTTGTGCAAATGACCCCTAAAACTAGAAGATCTGTGGCAACACTCTAAGACACTTTAAGAAACCTTCCTGCAAATCCACCTCAAGAAAGATAAAGAGCTGCTTTAAATGCAAAGCGTGGTCACACCGAATGTTGATTTAAATTTATCCAAACTAAATTTATCTGATAATCTATATAACCAGATTATTTTCATTTTACACCAGTGCCTAAAACTTTGAGCAGCACTGTGTGCTTTGCAGGAAGGGTTCTTAAAGCATCTTTAAGGAGCTCCCAGAGTTCTTCTGCTTTGTTCTGGATGATGATGTCAGACTCCTTGCGGATACAAATATCTCACTAGATTATTACGTCAATGGAGCAAATGATAAAAATAACAGACTTGGTCATTTTTTGCTGGGGAAATACAAGTGTTCTCATCATTTTGACCAGCACTATGTATATGCTCATGTGGACATGAACGTATACAACTCAACTTCCTGCCGATGACGTGGTGTATTGTTGGTGAGGCGACTGCAGGATGTGTTGCAGGATATGTGGAGGTGGCTTTTAAAAATGTATGTGGTGAGCATGTATTGTTCAAAATGACAATACCAAGTTAAATCACCTACCTTCTCCATTCTGCTTCCTGAGCAAATAGAGGTTCAGCTACACTAACCGTGTGTCTGAGTGAGTGTGTGTGAAATGTGTGGATGTGAAAATAAGACCACAAATAAAAAAAAAAAAGGACACGCAGCATCAATAATTTAGGTAAAGGCAAAAAGAGAATGTGATAGTTAAAGACAGAGTTAATGGAAAAATCATGCAAAACCAGAAATGAAAGTGAATGTTAATGGCCAGACACAACGAGTGGGTGGAAAGAAACGGAACGGTTAGAGTATGGGTAGCTTTTAAATATAGTACTACGATTGAATGGATGATTTAACAATGTGATTGTCTATAATCTAATAAAAAAAAATTAAATAAAAAAAAAAAAAATCAAGGTTCTTTATTGGTGACTATGTTTCCATGAAAAACCTTTTAACGTTCACAGAAGTTTTTTTTTTTTTTTTCTCCTCACCAAATGTTCTTGACAGTGGGAACTAAGTATTTCACATCCACTTTTTCTTTTTTCACAAGAAAAAATAGTGTTCACTTTTAGTTTAAGCAGTTTCTATAATTTAATCAACATGAACCATTTTGAGAGTTTCTCCTTTTGTTGGTCAATGTTTGGTTGGTTAATTTCCTTTTTAAAATATAATTTTTTCTAATGCACAAACCACCTGCAGTTTCCTCATGAAAGAGCCTGTAAAAATTGTCTAAATCTAATAACATTTCTTTCTCTCCATGTAAGATGATGGATGTCAAACAAAGGACGATATCACTCATAAGTCCATAAAACAGATGTAACCGTAAACCAGTAGTTCTCAACCTTTTAAGCCCCGGTTACACTAATACATATAAGTTATAAAACACATACGTTTTGCTAGGGTTACACCTTTTGTGCACACTATGCCAAAGCTTTCGAGCACCAAAAACTGAGCTTTTTGGAAATGTTGAAGAGGCCGTTTTGTTTTGAAACGCTGCTGCTCTGTGTCAGCGTGGATGGGGAAAACGGAGACATCTAAATACGAGGGCGTGGCTTCTGACATTCTCCAATCTGATTGGGGTTTTTCCTCAATATGAAGTACACAAAGTTCAGTCTTGCATCCCTTCCTTGTAAGTTCAGACTTTGGAATTTGCTTTCCATATCAAACTCGCGGAGGATACATCGGGTAAATCTTCAAAGGGAACAGTGTACTTTATACGTCATTCACATTACCCTGGATATGTTGTTTCACTTAAGTAAAAATAATTTTACTTAATCTTAATAATATGAAAATATAATAAGGAAATGCCTATTCTCATTTTTATATTAACAACTTGACAGACACCAAAAATGTTAAGGTGTCGTGTAGCTACATATTTATATGACCGTCATCTTCACTGTATGCATATTTAGAACAAAACAAAGCCTATAACATAACTGCCTCCCTTCATTTTCATTGAAAAACACGAAACATACCCTGTCTCTTTTGCTGAATCAGTTTTAATAATCAATAATGCCTATTATAAAAGTATAACATACAATAAGTTTATACAATATAGAAAATAAAGGCTAGCAATCAGTCAAATGTGAGGAATCAGTGTTTTTTATTTGCACTTTTCAGCGGTAATGAGTGGACAGAGCGTTCCAGAAATGCTAGATGCAACACCAATGTGGACGTGGATCGTTTTCATTCTAAATGCATTTTAAAACTAAAACATATTAGTGTAAACAGGGCCTTAAATTCCAAGGTAGGGCTGCACAATATATTGTTTTAGCAAAGATATCGCAATGTGTGTATCTGCAATAGTCACATCACAAGATTATGATATTGTAGTTGAACAGGAACCAGTTTAAACCATGCATTTTTTTTAAGTCAATGAAAATTAACCATAAATTCATCAATTAGTTTATCATCTGCATGCGTTTAAGACATGCGTTGTGACTGTGTGAGCATTTCAAGCCACTTTAGGCACAAGAAATTATGTTTTTAACTTGAAAAAAGGTTTGTTTTATTTACAGTTGAAGTCAGAATTTTTAGCCCCCTTGAATTATTAGCCCCATTTATTTTTTCCCCAATTTCTATTTAACAGAGAAAAGATTCTCAACACATTTCTAACACAAACGTTTTAATAACTCATTTCTAATAAAAAATTATTTCTAATCTTTTCAAGACACTAGTAATTATCTTAAAGTGCAATTTAAAAGGCGTAACTAAGTTTATTAGGTTAACTAGGCAGGTTAGGGTAATTAGGCAACTTATTGTATAACGATGGTTTGTTCTGTAGACTATAAAAAAAACAAATAAATAAATAAATAAATAAATAAAGCTTAAAGGGCCTAAAAATTGACCTTAAAATGGCTTTTAAAAAATTTAAAACTACTTTTATTCTAGCCGAAAATAAAACATATAAAACTTTCTCCAGAAGACAAAATATTATCAGACATACAGTGAAAATTTCCTTGATCTGTTAAACATAATTTGGGAAATATAAAAAAATACGGTGTTATTTTACATTTGATTATATTTAATTTATGCCTGAATACCGCTAAACTCCCAGAAAACCCTACAGTATGGTTTATGTCATTTAAAGCTTTGCTCTATTGTATTTATCAATGCTTGTAATTGGTTTATTATATTCCATGCAGAGGTACTCCTCTACAAAATCAGCTAATTTATTCAAATTTTATGTATTTTTTCCAAACAGAGCTGCTAAAATTATACTCAGTAATCGCAGTATGTATCACAGAAAAATAAAATAATGCAATGTAGGTCCACAATAATATTCTCTTTTCTCTCATGGTTTACTTCAGACAATTAATTAAAACTTAAACAAAAACATTTGTCATTCTGAGCAACTACCATCTGAAAAAAATATTACAATAATTTTACTCAAACCCCCAATAAAACCCAGAGAAACTGAGAACGTTCTTCATTTTTCATAGCTGTGAGAATGTTGTTGTTTTTTCAATAAAAAAAAAACCAAGACAAGAACAAAACAAAAACAGTTTAAGGGGCAATTAATCATGCATTTTAGATGAGGTTCTCTAGGGGCCCTGAGCCCCCTGCCTGAGAAACACTACACTAAATTATGCTTTAATGAGCTTTGTTTAAAGCCACTCTATTACAGACCATTTCAATGTGGTGATGCCATTGGCCCATGAACATTTCCTGCTTGTTGTCAAACTATTTTAATAACTGTAACAAGAGGCAATTCAGTCAAATGTCAACATTAAAACAGCTATCATAACAAAATATTTATTATATTATCAATATGGGAACCTTTTCGATTCTCGGGAGCTATGGTAATTAAAAATGTAAAACAAGAAAAACTTTAGGACCACTGGTATTAGTTTACATCCCTCAAAATGGTCTATACACAAACTCATATATGCAAGCCTACTGCCATCCACATAATTAGCATTAAAAATGTTGTCAAAAATAACAGCTGAGGCACAGAACCACTCCACTATGACGTCTTTATACAGTGGTGGTTTACTAAACACTTGTTCTCTAGATAAAATCAGGTCAACAGACAGTACAAACCAGATCAACAAGATTAGATGTTCGGTAAGTGCAGAATACAATAAGCACCAAACACGTACACACACGCGCAGTTATCCGTATGACTGGGAACAGGGGAAAAGATTATGACAAGACCAGACTTGAGTATAAGTGAAAGTGAAAGTTGAAATGTAAATGCCAGCAGGTGTGAGTGTGCTTGTGGTTGTGGTTAGCAGTGTGCTTTTGCTATCTGCTAGAGATGATGGCTGGGCTGCTGTGATCTTTACCTGAGTTGGGTGTTGCTGGAGAGTTTGCCTGGCTGGCCTGTGCCGACACATTGGCGGCGTCCACGGCTGTTTTAACGGCGTACAGGTTTGCTTCCTCCTGGAACTTACCAATGTTCTTCTTGTATCGAATTCTCTTGTTGCCAAACCAATTCGAGACCTGAAGCGAAACAACTCCAATCAGACAAGCGTTTCAAAACAGTCTACTAATACAGCTTCATTACAAAGATTAAAGCACAGGATTGGGCAAAAATAATGATTTTGGGTTTGTTTGTTTTTTTACAATTAGTTGCAATATGAATAATTCTGACACTGAAAACACAAGATTTACTCAACTTATATTCTTTATAAAAGAAATAATACACTGATTCAACAAGCACATGTTAGATTGATCAAAAGTGAAAGTAAAAAGTTCTAAAAGATGTGTTATAAATGTTAATTTCAACTGTTTAAATGTACAATGGTGAACATTTAAAACATTAGGCAGCACAAATATATTTAATATTGATATGCAATTTTTGCATTCAAAGTCATTTACAGTGCTAAGAGTTAGATTCTCATGCAAATTAAAGACCAAATGGTTTGTACATGACAAAAATTACTTCTTTCATAGTTTTTTTTTTAACACTGTTAACATCATGAAGGGTGGAGCTCTTTATATGGCCATTTTTTCAGGGTAGAAGCACACACACATACACACAATGGCAAAAATACACCATAGCCCTTTCACACAGAAGTTTTTTTTCTGACTGTTATTTAACACATCACTTTTATATTTTTATGACGATGCACCTGGTTTATACATATATATATATATATATATATATATATATATATATATTTATTTTTTAAGGATAAAAGTTGCAAAGCTGCATTTTTCTCTAATAATTATTAATAACTAAAGACTTCAGAGAAAAGACACATGCAGCACTAATCTACAAAGACAAAGATTAATATGTGATTGAGCAAAATTCAAATCAAATCATTCAAATGATTTCTGAAAGGTCATGTAACAAGTGAAGCCTGGAATAATGAATAAATTACACTTTAAAACAGATTAAATGAGAAAATACATTATTTCACACAATTACTCTATTTCTACTTAATCAAAGATCAATAATAAATGCATTCTAGGAGCAAAAAAGGGAGAAAAATCTTACAGAGCACATATTTTAAACAGTAATATATTATTATTATTATTATTATTATTATCTTTATTCATAGTTTTGAAAAGTACTTATTTAAAAAGGTCAAAAATAGCCAAATCCAATTATACAGAGAAGAGAATGGTCCACTCGGCATTGTGACATGTCACACATAAAACCACATCTGTGCAATATTAATATCCTCATTCTTTTCCATGGGTAATAATTCTAATTTATTTAAAAGGTCTTTTCATGCCATTAAGAATCTAGCATTTAAAATACCAAATATCAGTTGTATATGGTTCTCCTGTCTCGGACTAAAACTTTAGCTGCAATTCCTCCTGCTTCTTCTGAAAAGTATTTCTACACTAATGAGAGATCAAATAGAAAAGTTGCTAACTGTAACTCCTGAAGCTGCTTTGGTTGTTTTGACTCTGCAAGTGTTACATGGGGGAGACGCAGCTGTCAGAAAATGTTTCCAACTTGTAATTAGGAGTTCAAACATCCGAGTATTTTTACAAGAAGGAAACTCACAATTACGGTAAGTCTGACATACTCCGAACACCAGTTCACAACTCAACTCAGCAGTCAAATTAAAAGTGGTTTTTAACCCTAAAACAAACACTTACTCACCACTGTGGTTTCAAAGCCAACACATCTTCAGTTTTTAAAGTTAAGATGCTACAAGGTTTTTACAGGTTTCGTCAAGTCAAATGTAAGACTTCAAGACCTATTAGGACCATTATGAATAAAATTTCAGACTTACAGCAGGCTAAATGCTAAGGATTTCCCCCCTAAATGCCCAGTTAAAACATAAAAAAATTATAAAAACAAACATTATTGTAAGGAAGATTAAACCATATAGGCAAATAGAGTCAATAAATAAACTTTTGTTAAAGCTTTTAATGAGATGGAATGTTAGTAATTGGATGGGTGTTCAATTCAATTCATGTTTATTTCTATAGCACTTTTACAATGTAGATTGTGTCAAAGCAGCTTAACATAGAAGTTCTAGTAAATTGAAACTGTGTCAGTCCAGTTTTCAGAGATGAGGTTCAGTTCAGTGTGGTTTAATTTTCACTGCTGAAAGTCTAAACACTGAAGAGCAAATCCAATGATGTGCAGCTCTACAAGTGCCAAACAAAACAAGCTAATGGAGAGGAACAAAACTTAAATTGATGTAAGTAAAAGAAAAAAAACTTAAAAGAAACCCTGGTGTTGACCCGATTGGGTAGCTTTACATGAACATTGGAAAATTAAGACCTGTTTAAAATGATTTAAGACCTGCAACACAACATTTCAGTGAATGTTTTTGAAATGTAAGACATTTTAAGAAATTAAGAACCGTAAGATTAATAATAATAATTAAGACAATTAATAATACTGTAATATTTTAGTTTATATTGACTTGTAATGTACTTCATCTATTTCAATGGAGAAAAAAAAACTTAGACCACTTGGATTTAGTAGATTTCTTATGCATATCAGTTTTAATCCGTAAAGATTTACACTAATAAAATGGCATTATTCAATTAGAGTGATTTAAAGTGTGATTAACTTTGAGGATGCTCATGAATAATTACATTTCGAAACAAATACTGCTCAAATGATCAATTTTATTTGTTTTTATTCAAAATCATGGTTATTCAACAAATATTGATTTGTTAATACTTCTATAGATAAAACATTGGCATTGTGTTGTTTACAAATTAATACATGTCTGAAAACATGCCAACTTACTGTTATTTTATGCAGAAAAGCTCTAAATGACACTAAAATTTAGTTTACAGGATAAAACAAACATTGGATAAGTTTTACTCAAACGCACACCAACAAATTGCGAATACAGGGAAAAAAAGCATTTCTACAGGGCCTCTTGAACTCTTTTGTGCTTTCATTACTTATTATATATTAAATATATAAACTTAAATTATATTGGTTAAGTCTAAACTACATGACAATGAGTTTTGACTTTTAAAAGGTTTTTGATGTAACTGCTGGATTCACATGGCTTACATTTGTAGCGTCTGTATAAACTTTTAGTGTAATGGACGTTCAATGTCTCAGAGTTCATTAAAAAGAAGTTCATTTGTGACTTAAAGTCAAAAGTTCAAATCAACGTATGGGTGAATAAATGATGACAATGTGTTTGTTTGAAGCATCCTTTGTGCATGACAGCCTACGGAAAATATTGCTATATGAGAGATATATCTATATCAATGGTTAATATCAGTAACCACGGAACAGAAAAGGAAACGGAAATGATGTTAAAGAGGTCAGATTGATCGCAAATTTGACTTGGTCTCATGAAACACCAGCAGAAGCATTACAGAAAATGTTTTAGACTGCATAATCATATTTAAATGTATTCGAATGACCCTTTTTTACACACTATAATGACACAGTTTCAGTACTAACATATAACTATATAGTAATGTTTTTTTTATCCCTTTAACTACCAAATGGTTGACCATATCTTGAGTGTTTTAAATAATGAGTGTTAAACTTATTTAAAGAACGACTGTTCTAAATAATGGTGTACACACACACAGCATTGTTGGTTTACAAAAAAAAATAATAATACAAACATAATCCTGCTGCACTACTACACTTGCTTTTGGGTTTATTGTAAAAAAAACAACCCAAAAAACAAAAAGAAAACATGTTAAATTAGGATCTGAAATATTTTATAGCATATTATAGTATATTTTATACTTAAAATAAAGATGATTTAGTCTTACCCTTCATATTTTCAGACTTTTCATAGTACATGTATTAATTCCGGTATTTTTACCATAAACTGATATATTAACCTTTACCAAATGGTTGATATTTTTAGAAATGATGGGATGTGTTGAAAAAAAATCCATTGAGTGTGTTAACTTGCGACATTAGGAGTTTAAAAATGCAATCCAATTTGTTTTTCTTGGTGGGGCTGTTAAAGGGTTATATATACATGTCTGATGAGAAAATTATTAGTCCTCCTGTGAAATTAGAATTATTTAAATATTGAGAAGGTGCTCGCTGCAGAGCCACTTCGGTTGAGCTCATCTCTAATGAGGGGGAGCTTGAGCTTGAGGAAGTGGAGTGATGGGGATTCAGGGATAAGGTGTCTGAATAACACAGTTGAGAGCCAGACTATGCATCGGGTTTCAGGTGGTGGCTGCGATCGGATGTTACAGACCGTACCAAAAAGCTAAGGCCCAGGGGTAAAAGGGGGAAGTGAAATTTCAGGAGTTTTCCAAGAGAAATTACAAAACAGGAGGGTGGCAGGAGATGGGTCTGAAATACGGGACACTCCTGGGAAAAACGGGAGTGTTGGCAGGTATGACCCCACCCTTAACCCCAACCCCTGTGACATCACTTGTAGAAGAAGTGCAGCAATGAGGAGCTGGAGCCCTAGCTCCCCCTGGCAGCTCTGCTCTGCCCATGTGCATCTGCAGTGAGCACCACTTGTAAATATTTCCCAAGTGCAATTTAACAGAGCAAGGACTTTTTTTCTTTTTTTTTTTACAAAATCTTCTACAAACAAAAATATAATAGCAAAGACTACTTCTTTTAAATTGATTGGAATTAAAATGTATATCTTCATGTAAAAAAACAAAACAAACAAACTAAAAACAAAAATTGTTATTAGAAATGAGTTATTAAAAATTTGCTTTAAAATGTGAAAAAAGAAAAATAATAGTAAAAAAGAGAAATAATAATGGCGTCTTCAACTGTATATACTTTCTCATTGTCTACAGATATAATGTATATTACTGCCATTATATGACATATAACGACATAACACTGCTGCTGTGTGACCAGCTGAGCAAATTTGACCAAATTTGACCTCTCTTTTGACCAGTGTTTTTTAATGTATTTGTCAAATTTATAAAAACACATTTGATTTGGCTATTGGGAGACATGTAACTGATATAAAATTTTTTAATAATTACATATACATATACATACATACATACATACTACACACACACACACACACACACACACACACACACACATACATATAC
>CAIGQZ010032580.1:10397182-10411944 GCA_903798205.1 Danio tinwini
ATAAATATAGGTCTATAGAGGAAAAAAAGAGAAATTTCTTGAATGTACAGTTAAAGTCAGAATTATTAGCCCCCCTGTTTATTTTTTTCCCCAATTTCTGTTTAACGGAGAGAAGATTTTTCTCAACACATTTCTAAACATAATAGATTTAATAACTCATTTCTAATAATTGATTTATATTATCTTTGCCATGATGACAGTAAATAATATTTTACTAGATATTTATCAAGACACTTCTTTAATGCTTAAAGTGACATCTAAAGGCTTAAATCAACAAGGCAGGATAGAGTAATTAGGCAAGTTATTGAATAACCATGGTTTGTTCTGTAGAATGGTTTGTTCTGTAAATATAGCTTAAAGGGGCTAATAATTTTGACCAAAAATGGTGTTTAAATTAAAAACTGCTTTTATTTTGGCCAAAATAAAACAAATAAGACTCCAGAAGAAAAAGAATATTATCAGACATGCTGTGATCATGTCCTTGCTCTGTTAAACATAATTTGGGAAATATTTACAAAAAAATAAAAATTTCAAAGGGGGGCTAATAATTCTGACTAACTATGTGAGTGCGTGCTGGATATCGTTTTTACATTTTTAAAGTGACAGCTACCCAAAAAAAAAAAAATTAAAATCAATCTCATGCTTCAAAAGTGTTTAGTTTGGGATACTTCGCAGCATGTCTCAGCTTCTACATTTCTATTTTGCACAAATAAATAAAGCGGATGAATCACTGAACCCCTTTCACGTGTATTGTACTGAATTGGAGAAAAAAAAAAGTCTCATTCAGTGAAATCATTTCTTTACTTGATGAACTCCACGCAAGAAAAGAAATGTCTTCTGGATTAAAATCAATGAGTCAACTTTCAGGATTACTCAACAGAGGGCATCTTTCTCAGAAAAAAATCTCTCCTGACTCAATGATTCAGCTCTGAACACTCCTGTGAAAGCACAGACTCCAGCAGTGCATCGAGTTTTGCTCTGTTTGTGAACTTTCGACCACAAACGGTGCAAAAAAAGGGCCATTTGTTGTGTGTTTTGTGTGTATTTTGGGTCTGTACCATCCCCGCTGAAATCAAAGCTGTATTTCCAATCCTCCCTTTAACTGATAACACATTTCACCCTCCCCCAATAACGCTGGGCTCCGCTCTCCCCCTTTCGCTCTTTCTGAAAAGTTTTCTCTCCGCCTTGGCAAGCGGCGTTTTTTTTTCGTGTTCTCTCTTGCCCCTTCAGGGTCCCTCTTCTCTCTCCTCTCTCTGTGAGTCACATTCCAGCTCTGGTTTCTCCCCCTCTCTGAGCTCAGGAATGCAGCAGACCCAGCCGAATGAACTAATGACCCCGATTCACCAGCCCTCCCTCGCTTTACCTCGCAAAAACTCACCAAAGTCAAGCAGAAAAAGGAGGAACTCTCTACAAGTTTCCAGTCATAGCGATTTCAGTTGTAGGATTGTTCCTAAAACTAACACATTCAGTTGTATACATGCATTTCATAGGGAGAACAGAGAACACCGCTACATATGATTTCAAGTCTTCATATGACTGGGTTTACATTTTAAAACATTTAAAAAGTTACAAAGATCGGTTTATGAAACATCGTTATTGAAGCCACTAAACTATTTCACTAGCAACTTTATATAGTAAGTATATTTATAGAACAAAAGAGACAAAACTATGATCCTGCTTTATATGAAGTAGGGTTGCACGGTTTACCGGTACTATGGTAATATCCCGATACTATGGCTGCAAAATACTTGGGGTGCCACTGTAGTTCGTAAACGACAGTATCGTCATTAATGGTTTATCTACAATAGATAATGTTGCATGTGGAAAAGTCATTAAAATACTCACACGTTTGTGCAACAATAGACCATTTTATATTAATAGTCTGTGGAGCCCTTTAAGGTTGCAAAACTGTGTGGAATTTGCACCTTTTATGGTAGCCTATTGCACGTTTTCTAATATTTCAGTTCCAACGCACATCTGAATCGGTTCATTTCGGTTCCTGTTAATATGATTAAGTAGCTACAACAACCGCGACAATCTCTTAAAAAGAACGACTCAAAGTGAAATTTGGAATTACTTTGGATTGTTATCTGAGAAGACTGAAAAAAAAAGTAGATGAAAAACTCAAAATAGCAACAGAAACACTGAAACAATTTCTGACCACTTCAAATAGCAGAATTTTGTTAGGCTATAAAATGCTTTTTTGTACCACATTTCATTCTGTATAATTTGTATCTTTATTTAAATGTATTTTTGGTCAGTTATCTACAAAATAAACAAACAGAATGAATCCATTTTTGGTGAAGTGATACTGCAAGTGATTATGGTGCAAATAACACTTTTTGGCCTTAAGGAGTTAAATTCAAGTAGGCCTATTATAACAAAATATAGTATTTCTTACAGTTTTCATTATAATTTGAGTTATGAATTACAGTGACGCAATACTACTTCGTATTGTGATATTGTGATACTTCAGCTGGTATAGTATTGCAAGATTATTTAATGGTATTGTGACAACCCTAATATGAAGTTTATACAAGTACAATATACTAATTGAGTTCATATTGTACTAAACACTTTTGGTGTAATTAAGGAGGTATGTGGATAAACAGAGCTTTGGTTTTTGGTGGTATGTGTAAGGGATGGGTCAATAGAGTAATAAATGTGAGTACAGAAATTAATCACTGATTTAATTACATAGAAGTTTTTAAATATAAGTACAATGTAAAAACATGTATTTACATAAGCACACTGTATTAATTGACTTATTTAAATGTAAGTAGATAGTAGTTAATATAAAGTAAGACCAAACTTAAATTTTTTTAGTTTAAATAATTCTGGAGGCAATTTTTTTTTAAAAACAATAATTAAAATTGTAAAAAAAGGTCTGAAAATTTGGGTTTACAAATCTTTTATTTATTAATTTTTATAAATGAAGTATCACATTTTATTATTATTATAATTTTTTTACTTTTAATAGTCATCCAATGTTACTAAAACTTTTGTATTATACAGCTTTTACACAATCTACATTGTAAAAGCTCTATAAATAAAGATGAATTGAATACAATTTAAATTAATCAAATTATTCAAGTTTAAGTATATTTAAAAACAAATGGGTGTAATTTTTTTATTTAGCATTTCTGCAATTCCTATAAAAAACTTTAAACATTATGATTGTGGTAGTATTACTATTCAATAAACATTAAATAATTATTAAACAAAACAGTACATGAAAATCTGCCTTTAGTACGTGTTCAATTTTAAACTTATTCAATCTGCTAGTATAGCATTTAAAAAAATACTAAATAAATATAATAAAGTAGATTAAAAACAGTAAAACTAATCTGTTGTTTTCATTTTTTGCCTTTTCTAATAAACCTGTGAACCATGTAATTCATTCTAGTGATTATTTCAATAATTATATTACAGTTGTAAGAATGAGTGTGAAGGCATTTGTCACTTGTTTTTTTTTTCATGCAATGTATCATTGCTTTGGAATGGTTTAGGTTCATATTGCTTTTCCAAGGTTAATATAAGTGGTAATTTGCAACTTAAGGACATCATTTGTTATTTTGAAAATTAAAACAAGTCGTTAGAAGCCACTGTGAACTTTCTTATACTTGCTGGGAAATTTTACTTTTTTCACAAACAGAGGTTCTTTAAAAAACATCTAATACTTATAAACATCTTATATAAAATAAAACTTAATTAAATCACTTAGATTAATTGATAATATGAAATGTGCTACTTGAATAAATATTATGAGATCTTTCATGCTACTTGAATTTTTTAATTGCATTATTATTTTTTTAATGAACTTTTTTTTGGTTTTGCTCTTTATCCTGTTTATCTAATATGAATATTGTGTAAATAACTGTTCTCTTTTACTGTATTCTAAGTTGTATTATACAGTTTCTTGGAATAAAGAGCATGGTTAATAGCATCAGGATGTGTGTTAAATTTAGTTTTAGTTGCATGTAATTTTACATCATTTGTTGTTATAATAAAACTAGGATAATTTTATTGTGTAATTAATATATATATATATATATATATATATATATATATATATATACATACATACATAAATTTTTTTCCTCAGCATAACCACAAGAGGCACTAAAGAGTGCAGTTTCCTTAATTCATGCCACCTATAAAGGAAGAACAACTATTTGAAACAAGCCTGAGAACAATAGTTATACTCTTAATATGTTTATAGCAAGCTAATTACAGTGACTATAATCAGGTGAAACAGCTCATTTAACATGGCACCACACTGATGTTAGTGCCACTTTAACAACAAGAGCTTGTCGCCTGCCTGCAAAGTGTTGAGAATGTGTCAGGCCTAAACTTAAAACAACACTTCTGTCCTGTTATCCAGACTCACCGTGTGGTTGTTTATGTGGTGTGTGTGTGTGTGTGTGTGTGTTTAGGGTAAGGGGAGGGCTGTTGTTTTTACGACCACAGCCCCACAATCAATAGAGTGAAATTTACCACCTCCCCAAAGAGTATCACCCACAATATCCATTAAGAGCCGCCTCCAGCCCAATCCCTCAAGCATACAGCCTTTTCTTCAGCTTAATTATCTCAATTAAGCTGTGATTACTGATAATTACACAAATGACCAGCAACATTTGGCGCTGCATGATATGGACCCCTTTGAATATCATAACTTTCAGAAGTGTCAATCTATTCCCAGTCTTGATTTGGAAACCCCTATTAATGAATCCTAGTGGTTTGTGTCAATGATAATATTGTAATTGTTGTTTTATTGGTGTGAGAGTTCACATTACTGAGCATATCACTCACTTTGCAAAAAACAAATGAAAAAAAGCATGTCTTAAGGCTACAAAAATCATTGAATGGTAAAAAAAAGGAAATTTTAATATTAATTATAAAATTACTGTATTATTCAAAATATGAAAGTAAAAAAAGCCCTGCACTATAAAAAATACACGACCAAAAGCTTGTTATTTTTACTTATTTTATTAAGTTAATAAGCTTAACTTAATATTTTTAGTTAGTTTGACTAATGGAAGTTAGGGTGACTACAAAAATTAATTTGATTCAACAACTTAAAGCAGTACGATTTTCTTTTTACAGTGTGTATGCTTTTTAAAAAAGATTATTCATAAGATTTTTGGCTAACGCTTTATTTTGTCTCAATTCATGATATTAACAGCCATTAACTAAGACAATTTGCTCAATAAACAGCTATATATCTGCTTATTAATAGTAATCTAGAAGCATTGGGTAGGATTAGGGATGTAGAATAAGACAATACTTTATAAATAATAATAATAATAATAAAATAATTGATCTTAAAATCCTCACACTTGCCCTTAAAGACTTGAATGGTCTAACATCACAATATTTATCTGAGCTTTTAATCCCATTTTATTTTTTAGATCTATTACTACTATTTTATGCATTTAATTATTTTTATTATAATTTCTTTCTTTGCATTCATCCATGTATCTTTTACCGCTGTACATTTTTTATATCTGTAAAGTGCCTTGAGATGCTACTTTTAAAGACGTTACATAAAAATAAAAAGTTTATTATTATTACTTCAATAATAATTTGCAGGTTTTACCAAGGTAAATTTAAGACCTTTTAAAACATTTTTAAGAGCATTATGAATTAAATTTTAGACTTATGCAGGGCTAAATGCTAAGGATTTTATTTGAATATCCCAGTTGTAAAAGATTTACACTTGCCTTATCAAAAAATTATTAGAATTTAATACATTTAATAATACAAAAATAATTATTTAATAATAAAAATATAGGTCAGGTCAGTATCCTCAGCTGTAAATAAATGGAGAACTTTTAAACAAATTTTACTGTAAGCAAAGTAATTAAATGCTATTTCTAATTAAAAAGTTAAAGTTTTATTGAGATTAGGATTGTTGGTGATTGTCTGGGTGTTAATGGCCAGATTGAGTGGCTTTACGTGAACAAAGCAAAATTAAGACCTGTTAAAAAAAGCAATGATGTTTATTTTAGACAAACAGTTCAACAAACCGTTAATACTAGTTAATAGTAATTCAATTTAATAGTAAAAAGGTTAACACTAATTTAATTCTCTACACAATATAGTCTTGCTTTTTTCCTTTTCACCAAGGAAATCAGAAGCAATCAAAGCATTTATGAACAAATCTGTTTTAAATGAATCATTTGGTTCAAGGATTCAGTGATCTATTCATAAAGACAGTCACTTGCTTTGTTTCTAAATAAATCAACCATTTTGAATGAACTGAATCAATGATTCAGTGAATCATTGCTGCTACCTACTGGCAGCTTTAGTGTCATATTCATTTATTTATGCATGACAGGCCTGAACCAGTCAAGGTGGCAGCACAAACACACACTCAGTTAAATATAAATTAATTATGGCAATCGAAAAAAAAACAAAAACAAAAAAAAACTACAAAACATTGCTTTTTTATTTAAATCAATATTACACATGCCTGACACATCCATAAATATAGTGGCGCCATTTATGCTTTCAAACAGCTTTCATTAACCGCTTACGAATCCTTCCCAAATCAGCCCAAAAAAAGCCACCGCATCTCAAATGTTTGTAGGCCTTTAAGAAGATTAATAAAGCCAGCCTGCTAAATCTTTCAATTAGCACACTTCATTAATACAAACACACCGCCAAGCTAATGAGATAATGTACATTTTAATGCGCTGCATCTGTCCAAGTTGCACTAATATCCCTCCATTAAATTTATGAATGATAGACTTGAATGCGCGCGCCCCCCCCCCTTCACACTCCTCTCAGGGAGGAATTCCCTCATTTGTGAAGGATCGGTTGAAAAAAACACACACACACAAGCAGGAAAGGGCCGAGTGGAAAAAGCCAGCAGACGTGCAGGCGTTTGCAGACAGGAGCTGGCGAGTGGTATGAAATATTCAGAGCACCCCAGCTGGGTTCGACCGTATGCATAATCAGGCGCAGAGCGTGGCCAGGTAGCCAGCACACAGGTGATGTGTTAAGCTATTGTGTTCGCCGCTGGAAGCAGTGCATTAATGCTGCCATTTTCTGTGCATTACTGGAGGAACAGTCCATCACGGCCGTGTTGCTCGGCTCTCGTCTGTCTTTTTCTCTGTTCCTCTTAACGCATTCTCTCTGGTTCGCCCTCCTCCTCCTCCGGCTTGGGCCACTCTCCCGTCATACCCCGCCTCCTTTTCTCTCTGTGCCCCCAGCCACCTCCCCCCATCCTCTGTTCTCCATTTCAGTCGAGTTCTCCATGTGAGCCGCAATCCCTCATGCTGTCAGCCCCCCCTCTACCTCTCTCTGTAGACAGACAGGATTAGCATTTTAATTGCATCAGCTCCCTTGGGTATTCTCAGCCTTTCACTGGGAGAGCGCGAGGGAGCAGAAGGGGGGAAGAGAAGGTAAGGAGAGAAAAAGAGGAGAATTGTGGGGGGAAAAGAAAAAACAGCAAAAGGGAGTCACAGGAGGAGATAAAATAGCAAGGAGGAGAGCTAGAGATGGAAAACAGAGGGGGCTGGGGGAAAGGAAAAAAAAAAGAAAAAAAAAAGGGAATGAGGAAAGAGTTGAGGATGATCGCGGCGGGCTGCAAACGAGTGCGCGGCGACACTTAGGAAATGACAACGCTCTGACCGCAACAGCCAATAAATCAAAAGGAGGAAGGCGAACGTGAAGGGGGAGGGATCTGAAAAGCACGCCCACATGGACGCAAACAAACAGGCTAACCCGAGAGCTAAGTGGGATGTAAATAACGGGGAATTTATCTTCAAAATAAAAATAAATAAAATCAAACGACTGCAGTGCCATTACAGTCGAAGTGAAATACGAGGGTCATTCTTACATTGCAGTGCATTTTTACGTCCCCATCACACGTACGTCTTAATATACTGCTTAAAAACAACATATTCCTGCTGTTGTTTCATCTTTATAAATACTTAAATCATTTAAAATGCTGTAAATGCTGAATCAAATCAATGTCATTGTTTTTTAAATTCTTAATACTGAAAAGAGGAGCAAAGCAGCAAGATGAACGCTGATGAGAAATATTTCTTGAGCAGCAAATCAGCAAATGAGACTGATGTATCAGGTGACACTGAGGCCTGGATTAAAATTTAGATATGACAAAACAGAAATGTGAACTAAAAAAGCAGATTAAAAAAGAAAGCTTATTTAAAATTGTAATTAGGCATGGGCCGGTATAAGATTGTGACTGTATGATAAACTTGGATAATTTTATTTTTTTTATATAAATAAATAAAAACCACAGTATTGTGATCACTGCTCCAAAATATGCTCTTTTTAAATGTCTGGATAAAAAAATAAATTTATTCTTTGAATACAATACATTTAATTTTAAGAAACATTTAAAATATTTTCGACAAGTAGCTTTTGATGTGTAAGGTCTTTGTTTGCTGGAGATACTGTTGCCCTAAAAACTAAATAAAATAGTGGCAAAAAACATGTAAAAACAAAAAAACTGAACAAAACAAAACTGTACATATAACGTAGGAACATTAACAAAAAATTCTGGCGGTTTTAAAACCTTGACTTTTCCAAACCGTGGTAAACCTTGAAACCGGTTATTGTCCCATGCCTAATTGTAATAACTTTGTACAATTTCAACTATTTTGCCATGTTTTCCCCTTTAAATAAATGCAGTCTTAAATCAACAACTTTGTACTGACCCAAAAACGTGTACATTTTTATTACGGCATTCTCAAATCAATATTAAATACACAATTAACAAAAGGCCATATTAAACCATAATCCAGGAAAGGAACATTTCAGTGTGAAGATAACAACAGCATATTGAAAAATACTAATCATTATAAAAAATTTGGCATGTCCAGATCCAATCACGTGATCGGAAATCGGGCCCGTTCACGAAACTTCAAACCTTTACCTCCCAATCGGGACTTAATATATGCATTTATATTTATTCTCATTATTTTTGAACATCTATAGTTATGGCAGAGTTAGACCTCTTTTTTTAACTTCACACAAACAGCAACGTGTGCAGCATGACATCAATAGCGTCTCTGCAACAAAGTGGTTAAATGCCGGCAAAGTAAAACAAGCAGCTTGAAGCAGAAAGCACGAGTATGTCTGTGGTCTGGAGGTATTATAAAGTTGATGACGACAACATTGCCATAGCAAACTGTGAGAT
Organism: Danio tinwini; assembly: GCA_903798205.1. NCBI lineage: Eukaryota > Metazoa > Chordata > Actinopteri > Cypriniformes > Danionidae > Danio > Danio tinwini. The sequence goes on from CAIGQZ010032580.1 coordinate 10,406,355, forward strand.
ATGTAAACTTGGGATTGCCTGCCGGGTATTTCAAGTTGAGGTGCTCTTTGTTTTTATAATAGATCTTTTAAATATTTAAATTAAAGTCCAAAAGTGAAGAACTGATGTTATTTATTACTTGATTGTTCAAGCTACCTCACAGAAGTTCTCTTGTGAGTTGTTGAATGCTAAAATAAGTTTACTTAAAAATAAGGAACATCCTGGATCTGTTTCTCCGCTCTTTATTCTTTATGTATTATAGAAGTATCAGATCGGGTTTCAGTATCGGTAGATACTCAAAATCAAATGACTCAGACTCACAGGCAAAAAACTTGATCGGGACATCCCTATAAAAAAACAAACTACATTCAAGCTATAGTTATTAAAAGCCTGATCTTGAATGAAGCTCAATATGTCTTAAAATGGCCACAGAATCTCATTTAGCCTAGCCTGAACGTGACATTCCTGCTATCTAGCCCTATTTGAAATGAGAAAACTGAGCTTTTAATGCACAATAAAAAGGAAGTCGCATTCCAGCTGCAACTCAACAGGCGTTCATATGAAGACCTGCAGCTGTGCCGACGTTCATAACAGCTAGAGAAGCCGGCCCTAACTTCAGACACAATCAGTGCAGAATAAACAACAGGCTTAAACACAGCCAGCGTACAGTGACGGTAAGACACAAAGGTTAATGGTTCAGAGACAATTGACAAAACCACTTAAGCAACTTAAGCAGACTGGGAGAATCAAAACAGGTGACTAAAAAAACGTTCAAACCCAGAATCCAAAAGAAACCTGTGACGAGAGACTTTCTCAGTTACACATGGTACAAGAGGAAGGATTAGTGTCTGATTTCTTAAAAGAAACGACGAGGAAGGTATATCTTGAGTGAGTGCCAAGGTGGTATAAAGCCACAAAATCCACCGGTAAGTTCCTAATGTAAGCAGCTCAGGTTAAGCAGCGTCTGCGAGGCCTATTTAGCAGCGCCCAGTGGCACGCACCTAGTGGCTCGCCCACCGACATGCGTACGTACACACACCGGTCCGTCCACGCCCTTTGATAAACGGCCATTGGTCAGCGTCAACACAGAAGGATATGATTAGGGTGTGAACAGCGCTCCTACCTTAGGCAAACAAGCCGTCTGCTCTGACTTGTCATTTATCAGCTCTTAATTAAGTCAACGAGCATTTCATAGACCCGAGCGGCAGAACAACAGGCTTCGCTCTGCACGTAGGGACCGGTCAAACAAGATCACGCAGGTGAGCACACACATGCATACTCCGTTCCCACCTCTGTGCGGTCAGGTGCAGCAGAGCGCCAGGGACAAAAGAAAGTCCGCCTGGAGATGACTTCACTCTCGGAGGAAGAGGAGGAAGAGGAAGAGGGCTGATGCCTACCGTCACGCCCCCCTCTCGCCCGCTCCCCGGCTCATCAGCACAGCTGCCTCCTGTGCTAATTAGCACCGCCTCTTAAGGAGCTCCTAAAGACCTTGTGAAAAATGAACGCTCATTTGAGAGGTCGTTAATTTGCACTGTTATGCAAATTAGGTGGCAATTAAGCAATAGATCAGAGGAGCGGCTCCCATTTATAACGAGCGAACGAGAAATATGACAGAGGCAAACAGGGCCGGGGAGAGTGGTGGCTGGCTGCACTGAGGGGGAGTGTAAACTAACCTTAGCCCACTGCAGCTCAGGCCGACACACGATAAGAGAGAGAGAGAGAGAGAGAGAGAGAGAGAGAGAGAGAGAGAAACTGCATTGTGTCATGTGTACAGGTGAACGGCACAGCACGCTGAAGAACAGGAAAGGAGAACTGACACAGCAGCAGTGCTGGAGACTGAAGCATTCAACTGCATCACCCTGTGCTCGCCATGCAATCGTAAAACTACATTCCGAGCGTTATTTTTGGCCTTTTTTATTATTTATAGCTGAGTAAAAGAGAGGACAGGATCTGTTGGAAGGGCAAATGAGAAATAGTTGATGACGCAAACCAGTTTTAATCATTACAGTTTTAAAACACCCACTAAAAAAAGTCCATTGATAAAATGACATGTATGATTGGGTGGATGCTGCTACGAGGTTGCAAATGTGTATCAAGTGGTTTTCTAATGTTAAATGCAGTTGGTATTGTTTCTAGCACGGATATGTATATGTGGATGCAAACATTGGAGCGCTGGAGACACGTTGACTCGTTTGCCATCTAGGAACTGTCAACGTGTCGTCACCCACAGTAAAAATCAATGAGTGTTCCAAGGTGCCATAGCATTGCACAGCCTCTGGCTGCAAAAAAACCCCATCAATATTTAAATTCTTGAAGATTTCACTGTGCTAGTTTGTGTTTTTAACTGTATATCAATTCAATACCACAGGTTTTTGAACTATGGTCATTTTTTTATGTGATAGTGTCATCGTCTTGCCTTGCTCAAAATTTAAGCTACAGTTTCAGCTGAGTTTAAGCCATGAACATACTCTCCATTGTGCACACACTGGTGTTGACAGTTTAAATGTGCGTATTCTTTAATGCACACTTTGGTTTAAAGGGTTGGGTCCCTTTTTTAAAGAAATGAATGCATTTACTCAACAAGGAAGCATAAAATTGATCAAAAGTGACATTGAGGGCATTTACAATGTTACAAAAGATTATTTCAAATAAATGTGGTTCCTTTGAACTTTCTATTAATATCAGATTCTTGAAAAGGTGTACCATTTCCACAAAAATAAAGACATATTTTACTAGTTTCTGAACAATTGTTTGACACTGAAGACTAAAGTAATGCTGCTGAAAATTCAGCTTTTTTTTCCAAAAAAAAAAAAAAGTTCTGAAATTGTTATTACACAATTATTGTTTTTACTGCGTTTTTCAAATAGAAGCAACCTTGATAAACTTAAGTCTTTCACAATACATAAAATAATTGAGTGGTATAACCCATTTAAACATACAATAATGCTTACTATGCCTATCAAAAGGAGAATGCACTTTACTATTCTTTCGTATTTAGAGAAATTTTCTAAAGTTTACATTGCAAATAAAACATTAACTATAACAGTTTTTGTGTGGAAACAGATACAGCTCACTATCATCATATGTGGTGTAAATTTGCAGAGCTTTTCTTCTGATTGTGTTGAAATATCATTCAAGTGTGAAGTGTAATTACTATACGTGTTACTCAAAGGTTTATACGCAAGATAAGAGGTTTCCTCAGCTCCTTAGCAACTACTACTAACAAGCCGTATGTCTATCTTAACCTACATTATAGAGCGAGTCTGAATTAACACCTTCGCGTGAGACAAACAGATTATTGTAGCTTAACAAAAGGCCAATGCCTCAATCCAAATGGCATGAGGGGAAACTGGTAACTCCCTACCCTGAAGAGAAAAACTCTGACAGATCACTGCTGCTCAAATCCCCTCTCCAGCGCTTCAGATTAGTCACAGACTGCAGCGAGGACCTCCACACTGGGATGGAAGCCTCCCATCAATTGTAATTAATCCTTAATTAGTCTGGATTAGGTGTTGGGCTCTGACTCTCTCCCAGCCCACCAAAGCCACGCCAGCTAATGTAATCCAGCTGAGGCCACATTTACATATCTTTAATTAAAGAGACATGGGTTTCTTTCAAACACTGCTCCCCAGACCAGCAGACTAAGGGATATCTCCATGAGTTTGACACGCACCGCAGCGAAATGCGCAAATACTGGTGTCGCTCCTATTTTGAGGGCTTAATCCTGTTCGGCTGACAAAAAGTCTGAGTGTTTAAGAGAAGGAAAAGTACTGCTTCTAAAATTGACTACTAGTCATCCACATAATAGTGAATTTAAGCAAATATTGGTTTTTAATATGTATCATATGCACAAAATAAAACGTTATATATTGTGCGCTATTCTTTATTTCATAGTAAGGCTGCAGTTAATCGGAAAAAAAGATTGTGATCTCGATTCGACCCTACACATGATCTTAATTTAGGTTTTGTACATTTCAGCCAAGGTTAGAAAAGAAGCGTAAAGGCGGATGCACAAGTCATCACATTGTTTTATATAGCCTATGCTCAGCAACATGGACACCTCCAAATGGCTTTAAAAGTGTCACATACTGTATTCATAAGGTTTAATTCATCCAAAAATGTCATTTCTGTCTTCACGTAATTATGTATTGGCGAGAAAAAAAAGAAAGAAAAAAAAATTAAAATAAATAAATAAATCACACGTGAGCTGATGCTACCGAGAGGACGCTCGCATGCCTGCCAATGATGTGCATTGTGTGTACATTTAGTGAACAGAACCTACATAGGCTGTGAATAACAGGTAATAAGTTGTAAATAACATTCAGTTTGTTGCACAGAGAGATTGTTCAGGAGCCGCACATGAAGTAGGATTAGCACGTACTTTTGTTTTTCTCAAAGTGACCGCAGCCATGACATGAGCGCACTCGGCAGTGAAAGTGAAACCAAAAGTGTGCAACAATATCACATTTTACAGTTGATTATGACAAGCATTTTTCTTTCATAGCGAACACACAGTGTTGTGCATGAAAATAAATGTTTACTGGGTAGGGCTGTGCGATATGGGGAAAATATCTAGTTACGATTTTTTTGACAGATATTGTGATTTCGATTTGATTTGCGATTTAATTTTGTAGTCAAGCTTCAGCTCAATCTGTATCGTAGCTTCTTACTGCTAAAATGCAATTACACACAGACAGCAGTCACACATTTGTTCTGGGCAGGAGGAATTAGTATAACTAATTAATTAATACAATTATATTTCATATCGCAGCCTTTTGTGATTAGCTAATCGCAACGTTTCAAATCACGGTTGCGATTCGATTTTGATTAATCACACAGCCCTATTACTGGGTAACTATAACTACACTCTAGCCTATATAATGTTGAATATAATATAATCTGAATATAAGGGAATCTGATAATGACAAATGTCTTAGTAAGAAAATGGTCTAATAATGTTGTCAATGACAAATGACAAGCATATGTCTCAAACATAATTTAGCTTTAGAATTATGAAAAGTTGTATTCTGATGCCATCACTTTACTGTGAATTAACAACCAGGACAAAAAGTCTGTTCAAATCCACCATTGCAAGTCTATACAAAATTGAGCATTTTAACCAGCAGTAGACCTACACACAGGCCTAATAATATTATTGTTTTACCATGTTTGAGAAGTAACAATACTAATAGCTTACTCATATTAATCTTTATTTTACATCTACAGAATCGTGAGAAAATCGTGATATTGATTTTAAGCAAAAAAAATAAATTGTGATTCTCATTTTAGCCAGAATCGTGCAGCCCTATTTTGTAGTGTCATAAAATACATAGTTTACAGTGATATTTTTTCATAAATTTATAACATAACATTTTTTAAAAATAAAAATATTGGCAAAAATTTATGTTGGAGCTGTAATCACTAGTTTTTAAAGTGTTTTTTTTATGAATATTTACGAGCTATTTCTATATATTTTTTAAACATTTGTCACGAAATTCTAAATAAAGTGTGAAATATCACGTATAAGTAAATTTTTAAGTACATACACTTTAAAATATAAAAGAGAAACAGTCCTTTACATCTGCTCCATATATATATATATATATATATA
>CAIGQZ010032580.1:10422796-10441102 GCA_903798205.1 Danio tinwini
ACACACACACACACACACACACACACACACACACACACACACACACAAAACCATGATAGACACCATCCGTCACTCAGAGCTGAGGCCTGTTCAGACTTGATATTTAAGCAAAACAACACCTTTCTATTGGCTCGTTTCCACTGAGTGGTAGAGTACGGTACGGGTCACCTTTATCAGGCTTACGTTTCCACTACCATGGGTACCCTTTTGGTGGGCATGGTGTACGACAGAAAGTTTCAGACGATGTCATATTTACTCAAGGAAATGTCACAGTAACACTGTACAGGTCATTCAGAAATCATATGAGAAGCACTTCTCACAACACATAATACACAAATACACATTATACACAAACACTTGTGTATAAATGTTTATTACTTACCTTTCTATGAACATGAATTGATTATAACTGCAGATCAATGGTGTGAAATATCCTACTGTAACGTCTGCATTTATATAAAATAAATAAATGAACGTATATGAACACATACAGACCCTTACAATCTCCGATATGTTACCAATTACAGAAAACTACGCACAGCATACATTGTGCTTATTTGGGTAAAAAATTAAAAACTATGCGAAATGTAGCCCACAGTCAGTGCAAACCTCTCATCTGTGTCTGTAATCTTCCTCAGCAAGTGTAGCCTCTTGTTAGAAAGTAATTCCGTCATTCCGAGTTCATAATAGTCCACAAGGTGATGATAATAGTTAAACATGGCAGTTTGTTCATGTTTTAGGTTGCAGAAGCATCATTTGCTGCCATTTTGTCAGGCTTCGCCTGTTTTTTCGCTCTTCACTTGCGTTTGTCCGTATCTGAATGGATCGGATATCACAGCGCTTCAATGATCACGCGCACAGAAAAATATGAGCTCAAAAAGTTCGTTATTTCAAATATAGACGCCATCGTGCGCTCTCTGGACAAAGTGAAACCGCTCGTACTTTTAGACGAGCTCGTAAAACAACGACAGGACACGACAGAATTTGTTCTTCTTGGATTTTCAGCTGTTCATCAAGACGACGACAAGGTTTGTTTGAGCTCGGGTCATCTGTGGCTTGTTATTATATGCATGAAGTATTACGATAACGTCTCGGGACTCACGGCTGTGTATTTAAAAACATGGCGGTTCCATTGTTTTGATTCTGACTAGCTCCACGAGCTTGTGACGTATCTTTATAAACCAATCAGCGTTCAGCTGCGCGTGTAGCTCCAACTTTAGATACTCTTTCTCGTGTTTGGTATCCTTTCGAAAGGGTGCCAGAAAAGTGGTACGGTGCACCTTTTGACAGTGGAAATGGCCATAAAAGCGTACCGAACAGTACCGTACCACTCAGTGAAAACCGGCCATATGAAATCCCTTATATGAGAAATTAAACAATGTACTGTGATGGCCTGTCATTTTTATTCAAATGCTAGATAGAGTTTTGAAATATTTAGATGTCACTAATCACTCAACACTATAGATAAGAGTTTGAAAGAATATCTGATTAAGTGACCCAAGACCAAGCATAATAATACAAAAATTAAATTAAGACCATGCCACCAATCCTGAATACTAATTTCTAGGGCTGCACCATATATCATTTCAGCATTGATATATTGCAATGTGTGCATTTATAACAGTCACTTCCCAGGATTGGTTGTGTTGAGTTAGGATTATAGTGGACCAGAAGCCACAGTTCAGAACACATGAGATTTGTGGAGTCACTGCAGTTTAACCAAAGCAGAGTGAATGATGGGTGACTGTGTGAGCAATTCAAGAGAATTCAAAGCTTTCGAGTACAAGAAATAATAACGTTTATAGCTTTAAGTAAGATTAAGAGAATTAGTTTAATCAAAAAAATTAAATTTACTCATCATTTACTTATTCTCAAGTTGATCCAAACCTTTAAGAATTTATGTATTCTGCTGAACATAAAATAACATTTGAAGAAAGCGGACTTCAATTTTATTTGTTTCTCTACTATGAAAAGGAAAGACAAATGGCAGGTTTTCGGCTTTCTTAAAAAATATATTTAGATTTTTAAAATACATATGTTTAAGTAATATATACTTTTTCAAGTAATATATACACTTGAGGGTGAGTAAATGTATACATTGAAGTGTTATTTTAAATTTTATTAGACAACTATGGTAAATTAGGAAGCATTGTTTATTTAATTTGTGTCTTTGTATGAGGGCTGTACGATATTGGGAACATCTGATATAGTGATACTTTATTTTTCTGTGATTTAAATATTGTGATATGAATACAGCATCACAAGATGGTTTGAATCGCACTATTTGAACGTTTTCTGGGCAGTCTAACAGTATTCAGGTACAGAAATGGAATAATATTAAAGAAGAAACGCTTTTCTTACTTTGCTTTGTCTCGTTTCCAGTCCAAAGATCTAAATACTTGTAGATCAAGTAAACATATTGTTTTGTTTTCAACTTCAGAAGTAGGGCTGGGCAATTTGGCCTAAAATCTAAATCTCAATTAATCGAACATTTTAACTCAACTACAAATAATGAACAATTATTTTATTTATTTATTTATTTAATGTTTTTGCCTTCACAGTTCAAGTTTTGTACAGTAAATATGCTCACATATTACAAGTGAGAGATTTTTGAACGTAGAGTGCATTACTTGATTTTAAAATAATTGAAGTAAACACACAATCTACTATCTATAATTATTTATTGAACATCAACGCTGAACAACTGAAATTAAAACACACATTGCCTAAAACATGCCTCTCCGTACTGCCCACCCAAAGCTTGTGTTACGTGTCGTTGTGACGTGTAGTTAATTTTTTTTGAGAGGTGTGCAGGCATGCGAAGGCTGTGGTGGACCGTACGCATCCGATTGGCTGAAGTATAATATAATATGCATAAATCATAATAAAATAAGTATAAATTAGCCTTAAAGTGGGGTCATGTAACTCCACAAATGGTAGGGGAAAAAAAATAAGAGTTTTTCATTAAAACAAGTAAAATTATCTGCCAGTGGGGTAGGTAAAATAATCTTGTTTTTGCTTTGAAATGTAAATGTTTGGAGTAGAAACAAGACAAAATGTTGAAAATTAAGAAGCTTTGTAGATTAATTGCATAAATTCCATACACAGCAATTAAATAAAATTCTGTAGCTCCTGGTCAACTATAATACAGACTCAACATTGCATATTTGCATATCTTGCAATGTGACTATTGCAGGTGCACACATTGCGATATCGATGCTGAAACTATATATTGCGCAGCCCTATGGTTGTATTCAACTATCCATCTTTATAATTGTTACATTTTAAATCAAGATGTGCTCCCCTTAAAAATACCCACATCTATCTAAAAAGATGCATTTCCAAATAGAGCTATTCAAGTCATCTAGGGAAACTCTATTCATATTGCTATATTTATTGCAGAAAAACAAAATACCACATCAGTTTTTTTCCAATATTGTGCAGCCCTACAAATTTCCTTAATCTTCAAATGGATTGAAACGTTTTTGGTTTGGTCAAACAGCACTTTGTATTTTTTAAGTCAAATGAAATTAGCTTCAATAAAAAAAGAGACTTATTTAATTTTTTAAAACAAGGTATATTTTAAGACATCACTCAACTGCTCAAAGAATTGTGAATGTGATGACATATAAACACATAAAAATTAACCCATTTAACGATCACAGTGAGGTATTTGTCTTTATATTTTGGGCCCATTTATCAAACCGCTAGGTTTTACATTTAAAATATAATAAAATTTAATATGACCAATTATTGCATATGTTTTTTTATATTTTATATATTTATACGCACAGGTCAGGATATGATGGTAAATTATGTAATATTTTTGACTTTCACAAATGTCATTTGAAATGCTCGATATATGAAGAAAATTACATCAGTAAAATAAATTTGACATTGACAAAATTAGACGCATTTATAAATATATTTGGTTTATTTATATTTTAGATAATTGGTTTTTTTTATATATCAGTTGCAATGAATTTGGTGTAAACAGGCCTTAACAGCAAAAGCTGTGGCTCAAATCAGACAGTAATGGCCTCGCTCGTGTCATCTAGTAAATCAGCTCATTTACGTCAAAGACTTGAGGGGAAAAACACGGATTGTAGATTAAGTTTGGCGATAAGCGAAGTGATGTATGGAAAAATTCTGACCATTAACTTCGTCTGTCTGCACTGTCGACAACACCTTCCATTTAGTGCTGCATTTCTCCCCGGCCCTTTCTCCACTGGCAGGCTAAATGTGAAAATCAAAGTGAATGACATTAGGTAAATAAGACAGCAGGTTGCCTTGGCAACAGGGACAACCCCCGATACCCATTCCTCTAGCCTACCCTTTACTTGCATCCAATTATAGGAAAGTAAGACTGGGTTATTGACAGATTGCCACAAACAGACCGCTGCACATCATTTTTGCACTGTAATTCCACATGAGCATGCTTGTTACAGAACCTGAGATGGATTCAAGCTGCAGGATATGACAGGAAAGAAACGAGAGAAACCATGGCACAAAGACAACGCCAACACCTCCATAAATATTTAATCATTTGTCAGCCGCTCGTTTGAGGGGAGAAAGCTGCGGATCTGCCAGAAAAACTGACCACTGTGAATCTTGCAGTTAAGATGCGGGAGCCGTTACCTGTTTGGACCCCGTTGGCGTGGATTGGGTTCGCAATGAGAAGCGCAGCGTATAAAGCAACGATGAGACTGAAGCCGACGCACCTGTTGCTAGTTCAAAGCTCTGAAATGCATTCAAGTGAGATTTCACGCAGTGTAAACATCCAATCCATTGCTATGACACTTAACGATTGCGGTGGGCGATACAACAAGACACCTGGAAAGCCCGGGGGGACGCTAAAAAAAAAAAGGAGTACAGCGACAATAAATTCAGCCTGATGATTATTAAACAGCCGTCTCTGCATATGGTCAATGCGGAATCAATACGAAGTAATGAAAGAGATCTAGTCAAAATGTGGGAGTGCGGCTTGAAGACACAAACCTGCAGAAGAAGTTCTGCATTGGCGGAGTAAGTGAACGACTTACCAGTTTTTTCTTTGATCTCGCATAAAACACTGAAGAGAGCCGGCTTCAACCTGTGGCAGTTCAGTGCGTGTTTTCTGCAAGAGAGAGAGAGGGGGAATGTGTTAGAAAAACTCTAGTAATGCACCGCAAATGCTCAAAGACCAACACATCGACCGCTATTTGCCCAATTTAAGCTTATTGGCATCTGTCGAACACTGCTCCCAATTAACAAAGTGCCCTTCTGTCAGTTTTGAAATCTACCAAAGGCCTTGTCAATGAGAAAGAAGCACGTGGTGGAAAAATTCAGGGCCACCGATACAGCCATTTATACACGGATTTTGCATGTGTGTGTTATTTCAGTGACCGATTGACTAAAGCATTGATTCAAATGAGGCCATGGCACAAATAAAGCTCCAACAAAACATGTGCCCAATGCAATTTGCCAAGTTTCTCATCTTGTGGGTTGGCTCTAAAGGATGAAGCAGACTAGTGGATCTGTCTACGTCACATGATTGGATGCATAGACAGTTAATATTAGTAATCTAAATATTTTCAATCATTATTGGTGAATCACTGCTGCCACAATCCGAAAAAAACCTACACAAATGTCTTATTTTAAATTCAATCAAAATGTAGATTTTTTAAATGAATATTTGAGTGTTTTCGAATATACATTGCATGAAACTGAAATCATGCATGTTCTCTAAATATGAACGTGCTAGTTTCTAACTAGCGAACTAAATGTCTCCTTTTTAGAGAACTGCTTATCATGATTGCTTTGAATGTATACCTGACATAGTTTTAACTAAAAATGTCATGCATTTTGGCCATTCAGTTACACAACAGTAGTGCTTTGGTGGCCCAAATAAGACAAACAAATTGGTTTAATATTAGTCTATTTTAACGTGCGTGCACTTAACCAAAACAACAACCCAGTAAAAAAACATGCATTCTTTACAAAGCGACATTGCCAAATACTGGAATAGGACGACCAATTTTGATTCTTCTGACAACATAATTGAGCAAAATTTTTCCAAAATGCCCAAAGGAAAATCTTTAAGTACACCATTTTTATGTAAACGCGCACCTAAAGTATACATTAGAGTCGTGGTGAAAAGTGTTTAAAAAATATAATCCTAAGTTTTTTTTTTTTTTTTTAATGCATCGCTTTTCTTCTCATGAATAGATTCTGATCCATGCTGCTCTATGCTTTACAAACAGCTGTACACAATACTCTCCTTGCATCTAATTCCTTACAAATACCACATGAACTTATTTGTAAAAAGTTAAGAAAGATTTTAACAAATTACAAGAGTGTTCATCATAGTGAGCAGTGTATTCATTAATCTTGTGACATTTTTCACACTACAAGCGACTTGCAACGGCAAAGCGACAAGCGACCAATCATTTCAAAGGCGAGTGAGCGACTTCTGGCTATCTGTCAACGCGAGCAACAGCGACCATTGGTGACCAGATGAGCGTCGGGACAAAGTAGAGAATACTTCAACTTTATGCAAATGAAGAGCAACTTTCTTGAGCGACAGCCAATAGGAGCACCAGTAGAGCTGACATGATCCTCTTTCAGCTTGCTCAGAGGCCGGTTGTATTCTCCGTGCTGTACACAGACCTGCATTTGCAGCAGTTCGACACCCGGAGCAACAGGCCGCTAAAAAATGGCTGCTAGTGTGAATAAGGCATTAGCCTAGTCTTAAAATCTAAACTCTGAGCAGATTCAAAAGAAAATATTGATGCATTTTGAATTATACATAAATAAAACTATTTATATTTTATAAACATTTTTTTACCACAGCTCTAGGATACATCAATCGTTTTTAAACTAACCAGGGGATTTATGGTTACCGAAGACACACCAACAACCTTTAACATTCACCGCTGGATATGATTACAATCACAGGTGCAAACATCTTCTCAGGAATCAATCATGATGTAATGGACACACTAAAACGAAGAGTCTTTAAAAATGCTCAACGTCTGTAGATTGAGAAGACACCGCAGCGGTCTCGGCTCACTCCAGCTAAATGAGTAACTGACACATGGTCATCATTTGTCTTCAGGGAAAAAGCATTCCACCTTTTAATGGTATTATCCAGCCCTTTTTACACCCCGAACGTGCTTAATTTATTGAGCAGGTCTGGGGAATATCAAAACAAGCGAGGACCCTCCGTCTCGCAGTGGAAACATTCTTCTCAAAGCCAGAATCATATGTGCTAAATCCAATCATCTATCATTGCGGGGCAGTCTCCCATCAGCAAACTTTATTTCCAGGCTCTGTAAGCTCTGATGCATGGGAAGCTTATCTACACGCAGCCAGATTTCGGTGCTACTGTATTAGTGAGCAGATGAAGCATGCTTTCCAGGAGCATTGTTAACCCGTAACAAATGCCAATAATCGAGGTGTACTCGTTAAAGCGGTTCAGCTAACAGCTAGGATTAACACGCCACCTGAGCATGCAAAGCGATAAAGCCACAAATCAAAAACAAAGCGTCACTTCCAAATATGCAAAAGGTGTCTGCTGTTGCTACAAGCTGCCGCACAAGCCCGAATATTCTTTTTTTAAAAAAGTACTAAACTGAACACCACATCACTTACTGTCTAATATTGCAGTTGGCCGCAACTAAACACTGTTAGATTGTTCCTCTTTCGCTCGAGGCAAACATAACATGGGAAATCCTAAAAAAAGATTGTTTTTTGTGGATGAGGCCTTAAGCTGATGACACACAGTGCAACGCGTTGGGTAATTTTGTTGGAAATGGGCAACAGCACTAGCTTGGGCATCACTGAACTGGTTACTGTTGATTAGTTAGCTTGTCTTATCATATTGCCTACTTTCCAACTGGCTCGAGTATTCTCCAACACGAGTTACTCATAGCCAAGTCTTCATTTGATGCTTAAAATGCCTTTTGTTGGCTTTGACATGTTCACACCCAGATATTTCTGGTATGTAGCATTCAAGGCAAGAGGAACAAACATTTCAAGTAATGAGATGGCGTTAATGTAGGTCATTTCTTTATGCTTGAAAGTTGATGCGATGCAACAAATACAAAAAAAAAAACATCAAGAACTGACAGCAGACATTACAAAGAGAAAACTAAACTTGAGTCTATGGATGGATGATCATGAAAAGACACAATGTAAACTTTTACTAGGGTGTTTATGAAAAGGGCAAAAAGTTTCAGTTAATTGTAAGACTAAAATATCCATGTGGTGGCTGGTCGAGAGTCTGGGAGTCATTTAACTAACCCAATCAAGACCATCTGAAAATGTGATTACTTTAAGTCCATCACTTATAAACAGAAAAACGCTCAATGTTCACTTTACCTTCTCAAACACGACTAAAAACACATACCACTAATAATGACTGGCCAATATAGGCTACTAAACAAAGAGATTGATGACATGCAATCAAACAAAGGAAAATTCAAGTTGCTTATGTTTATTATCTCTAAAGATAATCGGGGGCGTGTTTCAAAGCTACTGTAAAATGTACACTAATATAGAAGATTTTGAGTACTAGTTTCTGAAAATTTTAAGGCTCAAGTTACAACTGAGCTGCTCTTTCATTAAAGAAATTCACCTTAAAGTAATTGAGGAATTATTACTATGAACAATGATTTTGATAACCAAAAATAGTTAAAACTACTAAAATCTTCATTATAATCGGTATTTTACCCACAAGACTTGACTACAACTGACCCCAATTAAAGCCCAAATTTTGTGAATGTGAATGCAAATGGCTGTTCTTTCTTAACTTGCTTTGCATTTTGCTTCATTAAAAGAGGTCTGAGTTTAGTTATTTTAAGAAGAATTGCACATTTGAGCACAGTAATATAAGCTTAGCCCCGCTGAGGTCTTTAAAAGACTGAACTGTATTTTTCTCTTTGTCATCAGCATGGAGGGGATGATGGGGGAGAGAAGAGGAGGGGGTGCTCATGCGCTCCTGTACTGACCTGTGCTGGAAGTTGAGCGGCAGGGCACACCCTGCTGTGCTCCCCCCCAGCTCCCCCTCCCTCTGTGGGGTCCACTGCGCCGGTGCCTCCTCTGGCCAGCATCTGGACACAGGGCAACAGGGTGAGAGGCTGAGGGCAGTGCTGGTATCTGCCCCCACCGTCCCAATGACATCCCACCACATCCACCCCTCAACACTGGGGACTAGAGACCCCCACAGTGAATAATGCAGATCAAGAGAACAAAACAGAAAATCAAGTACCGTTGCATATGAGGATGGAATCAGTCGAATCATTAAATTATTTAAAATAATAATTAAATTATTTAAAAAAGGCAAGCTAAAGAGTCAAGTGTGAAAAAGAAAATGATGAATAAATGATTAAGCACATAAGCAGTCTTTTAAGTATAACTGGAAACATTTTTGAATGGATGTAATCAGTATACTTAAAATTACCTTATCTGCCAATTACTGGCAGGGACAACAACATACCAAAGCAAGTTAAGAAGTCTTGTGCATTTCATTTGTTCCTTTTTAACATGCAGTGAAACAGCAATCCAGCCAGAACCAGGTCTTAACGCGCTCTTGAGCGAAGCACATGCCTCCACTCAGCAAATAATGCAGGTTTGGGACACATTATACTAATTAATTTAAGAGGCATTATGATGAGCCACAAATCCATTTAATGAGATACCACAACTGTGCATATTTCATTAGTATCAAATAAGGCAAATGTTTAAAAGGGACAGAGAAAAAAATGCATTGTGGTGTCCAGGAATGCGGACCACACTAGGTAAAACCCCTCTGAAGTGGAGTCAAGCTCTCTTCTCTGCAAATGAAGCTGCCTCCTCTGCCCTAAAACCATCCCACACTTGACAAAATAATAATGCATATTTCTCTCAGGTATCTGAACTATTTCAGGTCTGTGCGGAAGCACCGAAGGGCTTTTTTTGCCTCATAACTCAAGGCGGCAACCGCTTATACTCAAAATAATCTGTAGGATATCAGTGACAGAAGCAGTAACTAAAGAGAAAATCCATTTACGTCCATCACCAACCATTCCTGGCATTATCCTTAAGAGTTCACCCGAAAATGTAAATTCAGTCATTTACTCAGCGTCACTTTAATAAGATGCTCTGAACACAGTTCACATTTTTATCATACACCTTTCCCCTTTTCTCCAGCTCTCAATTCTAATTCACATCTGTATATTCAAACTTGCCATACCATGAACTGTATCATGATGAGACACAAGAACCGACAGTGTTTGGCATCATTTACATGACACATGCTGTGACAAATCGTCAAGCAAGTTTGAAGATGGTGGGTTTTAAATGAGATTTGAGAGCTACAGTGAGGTTTTTTTTTGCACTGTAAAAGGTAATACAAGGTTTAGTTTATTGAAATAGTGATTTCCTCAATTGATAGCTTTTAAAAAATAAACTTGCTTTATTGTTTGGTATTATTCTCACAACAACAAAATTACATTCACTATTCAAATTCTTTTGCTTCAAATTGGTCGAATGTTATATCATGTCGATGTCAAACTGTGAAGCACTTTCTGGATTTCCTTAAGTGTGCATTATGTAACCTTTGTAAAGTTATTTCACATTTTAAAGGTAAGTTTACACAGCAATGTACAATAAAAAATTCCTTTGCATCTAAAAAACGTTTCACAAATGCACCATCAGTTTTATGCACCACCAGTCCAGTAGATGGCGATTACACATTGTAAAGAAACACCATGCGTTTACGCACATACAGCCTTAGGCTATATTTAGATCAAAAAACGTTTTCGTTTTGTTTTTTCCCCTCATGTTTCACAACAAAGTTTTTAAAACCATCAATAAAATATTGAAAATTCTGTATTACATATTTCAGGCCAGTATTTGGCGCTGTCACTTTAAAGTGACAATATGCCTGTGGCAGCTTGGCATTTACTGTTGTGTAGTTAAAATTAACTGTGTGTTATTTATTTACTTGTGTAAATGTGTGTAAATTTATATTTATTCAGTTTTTTTAATAATTTCACTAATATCGACTAATCTGAAAGTGTTCACTTAATTTATTTATAATACAGTTTGTAAAGTAATATTTTCCATCTTTTAGTAGATCTATTATATGAGAGACTTACTTTGTTTACCAAATAAGTGGATTTAGATGGATTAGCATCTTGAACATTAAATAAAAGTTAAAAAGCTTAAATTTTTTATTTCATATATTACATTTTAGTTGCGATACTCACAATAATTCTGCATAAATCTGCAGATTTTTTACAAAATTCTCTGCAAAAATAGTAAAAAAAACAATTACCACGTACTCCGCAATTGTTTGTTTAATTGTGCTTGCATGTAAAATCAACACTTTGTGCACTTCTACATACTCAACGTGTACTACCCAGACACACGACGTTACCCATTTCAACAAACGAACATGTAAAAACTTTATTTGTATGCATTTTTAGTACCCACAATGCTGCTGTTGTGTAAATGAACAGACAAAACACAAAAACGCTGTCGTGTAACAACTAGGCATTGTTGTTTTGGTTGTCAAGTACTATGAATGCGGAATACAGATGTGCTATAGTACACACTATGACCAAAAAGGTACATTTCAGGAAAGCTTTGAAACCATTTTTCATAAGAAAACCTATCCTCAAACAGCTGTTGTCTTGTAAATGAGTAGCCAAAACACAGTTTTTTTAAGTTGAAGTTAATGTGTACATTAAGTAGGGCTGCACATTCACAATATATCGTTTCAGCCTTGATACCGCAATGTGAGCATTCGCCATAGATGTACATGCAATGTTAAGTCTGAATTATAGTTGAACAGGAGCTACAGAATTGTATTTAATCACTGCATTTACATGATTTATGCAACATTTTTTTTCTAAGTCAGAATTTTTGTCTTTGCTTCTAGTCCAAATATCTACATTTCGAAGCGAAAACAAGATTAACTTATTATTAAGCTCTTAATTTTGCCTTATTTCATCTGCATCTAAAACAATACAATATTTTAAGACATTTTAGAGATATTTGGACTAGAAACGAGACAAAGCAAAGAACAGCATTTTTTGCATTGTGATTATACAATTTCTGTACATGAATACTGTTCGACTCCCAAGAAAACAGTTAAATAGTGCCATTCAACTATTTTGTGAAACTGTATGAGCAATTCCAGCGTTATTGATGTGACATTTGCAGTAAAATCTCAAAACATAAATTGACAGAGGAAGTATGTTAACATCACATTGAAACATCTGTTTATATTTTCCAAAACAACTGACCACAGAGTTATAGGATCAGAAAAATATCAATCTGTATACATTTTTATATTTTAAATAAGGAAAATAAACATGCGTTATGGATGTGATGACAAAAGTCTGAGTTTACAGTATACAAAATACTTTGTAGAACTTCTGTGAATTAAACTGCACAACCCAAAAGAAACAATGCTAATCAACACGATAAGAGTAGCTCTCTATAGAACAAACATGACTGATTTTATTTGATTTTTCATTTAGAAGGAAAAAGCTTTGTTATGGATGTGACACTTTTCCGTTAAGGATGTGACGAATGTGAAATTGCCACTTGTGTGACTTTGGTAAATCAAATATAATTGTTTGAAAACACCGACAGAGACATTTGAGTATTTTAAAAGCACTGTAAAATAGAAGCATACACAAAAAAAATGCAGAAATAGTTTTGCTATCTTGGCAAAAACTTATTTTTTTTCATGCCAAGGTTGATATTTGCGTGGAATTGCTCATTTTCAATGCAATATTTAACCGCAGAAAAACTAAATATCGTGATAACAGATTTTTCCAATATCGTGCAGCCCTATTATTAAGTGAACGATTCCCCACAAAAAACAAGACTTGTTAGCTTATGATTTCGAAATTAACGCTTAACTGATATTTACAGAACACACTGAATGCATCGTTTTAAGGATGGTAAATGTACAATTAATTTACACTATATATAAACATGAAAATATTATGGGGATAATTAACTCGTGTCTTGACAGTCGTGTATGTCTTTAATGACAAAACATGCTTGACCATCTTAGATGCTGGTCTTTTCCCTAAAGTTATCATACAGCTTCATAAGGCGCCTGACATAAAACTTAAAAATATATAGCACCGGTCATATTAACTACTTAGTACTTTATCATTTATGGAGCTGGATGGCACCCCCAATCGCTTTCATTACTTACACCTAGCAGCCAGGGCATTCGACGAAACAATAAAAGTATATTCATTTTTCAGTGAACAGTTCCTCATTCCTAATGACTGCTGATCTTACACCAAATACCCATAAAACCCACTTCAACCAGACAAGCACGCTCTCACAACATCATTCATTCATGAGTCTCTTGCACAAGTGCAGCAAAGTCACTACACAACAATCATCCAACGCACGCACTATAGATATAAAGGCAATATCTCGGCGTTCATAAGTTGGCCGTGTTGCGACCCTCCATCTCATTAATAGAAACTCAATTTGTGGACAGCTGCACACGCGCACACATTATAGGAGAATTGATTGCGCCCAACACACAATGAAAAGGATGAACACCAGGGAGGAGGAGGAGGGTAAAAGAGAAGTGAATTAATTAAGAGAACCAGGTGGTCAAATGGCTTGGTGGAAAATCACAAGCTAATGACACATCACAGGGCATACACGCACATACGATCCCTCATTAAAAAGCAGCTTTTGTCCAGGATCCACCGCTCCAGTTGACCTTTCAACAGATCGCAGGTCACAGTGCGCAATCTAGCGATCCATGCCAGATCAATTTCACTGCGGTCAATATATATAAATATATAAACACACACCGGCTGTGTGTGAGGAGAATCTGCAGGAAAAGGTGGGAAAGTCGTCAAACTTGTCGGCTGTTTTCGTCTCGAGGTTAAGTCTGACACTGTTTGACGGCGATGACTTAATTAAGCGCGTGCTGATTATCTATGCTAATGACGAGGTAGCACATTAATCCAATTCATTTATCTAGTGGGGCCTCAATCTGGCAGACGCTCGCTGAAGACCAAATGGCTTCACAGAGCCCATGGGCTCCTGATAACAAACATATTGGTTGACCTTTGAAGCCTTTTTGGCCCCATTTAGCAAAGCCAGAGGAGGGAAAATACTTGTCTTTGGTTTATTTTTGGAGTTTATTAAGGGTATTATAGGAGATTTCAGGGACGTTTGTTGGCAGAAATCATTAAAATCAAAAGACACACACAGCAGTCATAGTATTTTAAACAGTCTCTCCAGGGTTTTGCAGGGGCATTTATTTTCAACTATATAAATTTGCAACCTAAACTGACTGACATTTCTCAAAAGTTGTGGCATTATATGCTTCAATTCTTGTGTTTTGCTGTTTGCACAAAATTCCTGTAAATGTTTTCTTTATTAAGATCAAAAACCATTGGACTTACAAAATCTGATTAAAAAACACTTTATTGAAATGTAATTGTTGGTTATTCTGGCACAAAAATGCTTCTATTCATTTAATTTAACCTAATTAACACTGGAATGGTATGAAAGCTGCAAATAAATCTTACTGACTTAAGTCTGTACTCCAAAAACGTAACATTTTCAGGTCTATGCATAAAGGCTATTAAGTAATAAATAGATAATGACTACATCAACAGAAATACGTAGCATACAAACGAAATATTGAACAAAACGAATGGTTAAATCTGGCATTTTTGGCGGCCATGAAAGGAGTACCTGAGGGTTAAAACATGATTGCATTATGTAATCCTCAAAAGATCATTTAGCAAGAGCATTTAGATTCATTAGGCAGATGCTTTTCTTCATTAAAACCTTAAATTAATATCGCAACCTCAATCAATTAAGGCCAACTTTTTACAACTTAAAAAAGGAGCCAAAAGCACCTAAACAAACGTGGTGAATTGATGTATTTTCCACTGTGCATATTTGAAAGCGTGAAACGCATTACACCTTTTGCTTATTTCATCACAGTGGATTTTCACGCGGCTGCACAAACGCAGCTATTTATATATAACGCAACGAGGTGTGCAGATTGTGTCTATTTGCTGTTGCACACCAATTCCCCTCAGAGAGCTCAATGAAGTATCTCTCAATCCATCAAATAAACAGTGCTTTTCCTGAGTGCGGCCACACTTCTTACCTCGCCTGGGCTTCGTCGAGGCTCTCGTCGGTGATGGCCATGATCTGCTGGAGGATATCTCCTATGTCTTGCTGCGGTTGACCGAGCGACTGCTGCTTCCGAACCGAATCGGGGTCACCCACGTCGGCTTGCGAGAGTCCGCCGAGTCCGCCCATGCTAGCCAGCATTCGGGTCTGATCATCCATAATACTTTTGAGCCGAATCTCTCCGTTTCCCCGCCGCAAACCAATGAAAGCGTGTTTCAGCGGGCTGTCTCAGTGAGCATGTACCACCGACAGCGCGAATACAAACGCGGAGCCGAACGAGCCACTAGATAAAAAAAGAAAACAAACAACGAGAGTGCGACTGAAATGTGAGGCTGAACCACATCAAAACGACGCGCGACCGATGGTGAAACACCGCGTGCGGTTCCTGCTAAAAAAACAGTGTTGTCTACAGCAAAAGGCTGCACACTAGCACTCCCATAAAGCAGTCTAACAAGAAAATAAAAGCGTCCCTGGAAACATGAAGTATCCCATGCGCGGCATCTCAAACTATCGCCACTCGAAACAACCAAACACGATCATTCATGTCCACATAAACTGGCTTTTCGTCAAGGGGTTGTTGTCGCTGACAGCTATTACAGTAGAAATCTCAGACACTACTAACAAGCTGGACTAAACCAACCAGAGCGGCTAACAAGCTAATAGAGAGAAGAAAAAAAGTCTTAGCTAGAAATAAATCGAAATAGAACCTCGTGCGACCGCTTATTAGCGTCCTCCCGCTGGGGAAAAAGACGAAACTCAACGAACAAAACGAATCGCGAGAGTGGCGGGTGAACGTGACCGCTTTTAAACGTATTTCCGAGATCTCCGACACAATTGACTCGCAGTGTTGGCTAGCTGCTTAGCAGCGGGGCTAACTAGCATTCGAGCGCTGCTAGCAACAGATTCACTCGGGCTCCACAAACCCCCGGGACCAACAGCAAAACTGCCCCCGGCCTTGCGCGAAATGCCCCGGCTCTAGGCGGACGGCTCGAAACGGCTCAGAATGGAAACGCTCAGCTCCATGCCAGCCGACCCGACACAGTTGGTTTGTTCCCAAGCCGCGGTGCTGTCGTAGAAAGACTTGCCCCTCTCTTGTGTTTCTGCCCTCCTCGGCGGCTCTTTCTCCCCCTCTGAGCGAGCGCACCACTGCGCGCGTTCACGCTACTACAGACGAGCCCTACGTCATCACCGCGCACAAAAGAGCCGCTGCGGTGCCGCGCGCGCACGACTCGCGCCTCTGTGCACGTTTGTAAACAACTCGCGCGTCTCCTTTCCCAAACAGATCATATAAAGTGCTTTTGTACACTTTCGCACTGTAACCATAGCCGAACAGAGGCATGTGTGGTGCTTTAAACAAAAGTAAAACAATGGATGGCGCCTCATTGCTGTGCTTTGATCAGTGTAACTATGGTTTCTGTTACACAAGCAGTGGAATTTATTTAGAGACTTAGATTACAGATTCACAGATTCACAGTGAATGAAATGGATCCGCGTACAATGGATTAGAAAGGTGAAACCATGGTAAGTTTAGGTAAGAGTGGTTTAAGGAAGCATCATGTCAAAATTCTGTTTAAAACATGATGCAAAATATACCATATTGTAATCAAATGAAATATAGCAGAAGGTGTCAAACTGGACCCTGGAGGGCCACTACCCTGCAAAATTTAGTTCCAGCCCTGCTTCAACACACCTATCTGTAGGTATCAAACAAGCCTGAAGGACTCAGGAGTGTTTAATTTGGGTTGGAGCTAAACTGTGCAGAGCTGTGGCCCAGGAACTGAGTTTGACACCTGTGTGATGTAAAGGATGAAACTAAAACTTACCTGAAAGGTTGTAAAACCAGCACCGAAGACGTTTGATAATATTGCGGTTTAATTTTTTTCTGCAAATGCAGAGCTTTTATTTGTAAAATAATAGTTCACACAAAAATTAGACTTTCAGACTTTCTCCTTAATAATATGATTGCAGAAAATTAGTCTTTTCAAAATCTAAATACTGAAATCATATTAGCAGGCAATGACTATGAAAGTACAATATTGGTCACAGTCAAATAGCGCTAATTTTGTTTTGAAGTCATACTTACATTTGTTTTCAGACAGATTATTCAAAGTACCATGGTAAACAATATAAGGACAGGGCTGTAGCCGAGAGGTTCATGTGGTTCGAAAGACCCACCCCTTGGTGACAGGTCCAAAATTTGTCCCATGTGTGAGCTAATTTGTCTTATTTTGTCTTCTACACCATCATAAAATGACCCATCGAAAAAAGGCTTTAAGATCAAGCGGAATCCTCTGCTGACCATCACATTGGTGTGACTTCAGCTAATCAGTTTTGGCCAATGCTAACTATTATTTTTCATAAGTCCAACATCCAGCTGTTCAAGAAAACACACAATCATATGCAAGTGAAGTCATCTTTCGCTACTGAACTGTTTTTAAATTAGAGAAAACATTTTATAAGTAACTTTTATTCAAAATTTGCATCTTATTCTTGAAACAAAAATGACAGATGAAAAGGTGTGACGCACCAAAAGTGGACCATATTAAATTAATTTGAATACTAATTTGGCTATTGTTGTTATCCATGAATTTTCAATCAAATGTACTTTTTACAAGGGAGGCAGACAAATCATGAAGCTCTTTTATTATTATTGTTTTAATTTTGTATTTTTCAAAGGGCCAAATTCTGACTGAGGGAAGTTGAATGTGCTGGCCACTTTGATATTTGCCTATTAAATGACCATAGGCGACGTTAACAGATTCCTATTTTTTTTTCTAATGATATGTGATGTAATAAATTTGTATTTAAAAAAAAAATAAGTACTTAATTCATATTTCTTTATTCTAAATCTTTAGGAAATGTTTTCGGTACATCAAAAAGTGTGGTTATTATGACTAATTCAGCTAAAATGGTGCTTAAAATGCCACTAACATCCAGTATTTAAATCTGATAAATAGAAAATGAGGCGAATAACTGCAAAAAGG
The DNA here is from genome assembly GCA_903798205.1 of Danio tinwini. NCBI lineage: Eukaryota > Metazoa > Chordata > Actinopteri > Cypriniformes > Danionidae > Danio > Danio tinwini. The sequence continues at coordinate 10,440,949 of CAIGQZ010032580.1, forward strand.
TCCACATAGTAAGAAAAACACACTTTTGACATAGAGGTAAAGTTAGTTTTATATTCGATATATTATTAAGGAGACATTTTCCTTATTAATATAATTTCAGAAAAGTATTCTTTGCAAATTCTAAATAGGAAAATCATATAAGCAGCCAATGACT
>CAIGQZ010032580.1:10461102-10485275 GCA_903798205.1 Danio tinwini
TATATATTTATAATTTTCCAAGGTCAGTTCAGCATAACATATTTACATATAAACGATTTACTACAAAAAAGTAACAATATCTTTATATTATGAAGCATTTTAATGTCATCAACTGATTCTCAAACATGTTACTTTTTTGTCATATACACTGTTGTTTCACATTTTTTTGTATGCTCAGGAACAAGTAGTATTTCCATGAGACAAATGCATTGTAATCTTTTCATAATAAACCTGTTATTACACATTACAACCACACAAATCAGTTTCTACACTCAAAAAATAAAATTTACTGTTTGTTCAAAATAATTATTTAAAATAAGATTTAATTTTTGTAAAATGTTTAGTTTTTTTACAACTTGTTTAATCCACTTAATTTGTAAAAACTTATAAAAATCAACTCAATTCCTTCATGTTGTCCCAACACAAATCGACTGTGTGGAACCCATGATTTATTACAGTACTTTATACAGTAATATATTTATACAGTACTTTATACAATCATATTTTTATATTCATAACACATGTTGTAAGAAAGTGGCTAAATCTTTTTGTACAAAAACATAAAATAAGACAAATAAAAAAAAAGACTACTACAAATTTGCCAATAAATCAAAAAGTTAATTGTTGTGAGATTGCGTTAAAAGGCCCCTTTTCCTTTTATTATAACCACATTATTCCATTATAAAGAAGCTTTTGTGAATGTAAAGCTTCCAGTGTCGTCTTCACAAACGTCTATAAAAATTCGGCATTTTCAACAGTACCACTACACCTCAAGCAGATTAATCCTTGTTTAAGGCAGATGCAACCCGCTATATATATCCACATTTATAAATCAATTGTTCAAAATTGGTTCTATAATACATAAAAATCTTTTTAAATGGAATTTTAATTCTACAAATAAAATTTCAAAATCTGCGTCAACAAATGCTTCATCGACATTTACCGTAATATTTTAAGACAAAGATATATATATATATATATATATATATATATATATATAAAGTTAAATAGTTTAAGAAAAAATCTCAGCAAATGTTTTTGTTTCTGTAAATAGTTAACTAAACTCTGCGTACCCGGTACCGGGTCCGTGACTAGGCATGGGCCGGTATAAGATTCTGACGGTATGATAACTTTGGATAAAAATATCATAGCTTCACGGTATTGTGCTCACTGCTCTAAAATATCTTCTTTTTAACTGTTTGGGTAAAAAAGTACAACTTTTTCCCCCTTTGAAAACAATATATTTAGTTTTTTGAAAGTTTATAATGTTTTGGAGCAGTAAACATGTCAGGCTATATAATTCAAATGAATCACTGACTTCTGCTGTTTTCATTAATTTCAAAAACACAGATTTCTTTACAATTTAAAATGCCATCTTTAGATATCTTTTCTGCTAAAGATACTGTTGTCCTAAAAAAATATAAGTAAAAAATCTTACACATACCTTAGGAATGGTATTACAGAAAATGTTGGCGGTTTTAAAACCTTGACTTTTCCAAACCACGGTATACCTTGAAAACGGTTATCGTCCCATGCCTATCCGTGACGTCATTTACTTCCGCATTCTTTAAAGGTCCGTACTGGCCCAATACCCCCATAAGTGGTTCTGTTATCTCATCAGTTGGAATAGAATAACTTTTGCATAGTTTATGAGACATTTTTTTCTATGAACCACCAAAATTAATTACAGCAACCTAGACCACACAAAACCTAAAATGGTACACTTTCAAATTTGAGTAAAAAAAAAATAATAATAAGAGGGGGGGGGGGGGGTTATTATAACACAAACAACACATACAATTATTTTAATTACTTTCAACAGTGTTTTATGAAAATTCAAAGGGTTTTCTTTAAAATGATACCAAAGTTTTGCATTTACATCTCTGCATGTGGATTTGGGAAGCTTTTTAATTTGGGTAGGCAAAATCCAGCCGGAAACCAAAATAGCACTTGACTTTACTTTAAGTTAATCAGACTTTAACTAATTCAACTTATTGGTTTAAATTATTACTATTATACTATTTAGTCAGTTTGACTGATGTAATTGGGGTATATGCACAGACTTTTAATTTCAGTCAGCCAACCTCAGGGCTTCAGATTAATTGTCATCCTATACAAAATCGCCACGTTTAAGATCTGATTTCTTTAAAAAAAAAAGCAGTGATCATCACTGCCTGGCTGAGATATGATAAAGTGGGTATCAGACCAAACAAGAAGCACTGCATTAAATGATATTTTTCCAAACCATGTCTTTAAAATATGAAATTAATTTTACTCCAGTATTTTCAAGCAGGCCTGCTGCTAATGACGACGCCTGCGTTTAAACAGTCTTTCGTCTATTTTTACGCTTTAACAAACAAATGGATGCTGAAGTCTATTTAACTGATCATATTTGAATTACATTACATCATCAATGCTTTAAAATGAACCTTATGAAATTGAAAATAGTCACATAAGGCTTTCACCGGAAGTTATTCATTGGCTGAAACACACTAGCTGTGCATATAGCCCATTGATGATGTGATTAGAAAAGTTAAATCAACTAAAAAAAATTAAGGCAACAAAAAAGAAATTCTTTAAGATATATTTTTAGAACCAACATACATCACACACTTTATAGAATCTTTATTACCCTATATAGTCTCTCAAAGGGTCATGAAATGATTCGTCATTAATTATGAGGTTCTTTTTGGCTTATAAACTATTGTTAGACAATTAAGTTCTATAGACATATTTTTTTTTGCCCAGGAAAAAGCTTTTTTGAGGACAACTTAATTGTTTAATGTAAAAACTATTAAGTTAGCTTAAAAATACTATGAGTGCAGATATTTAAGAAACATCCTAAGTAAACATACTTGTTTAACTGAAAAACAATGCTGAAGTCAGATATTCTGCTTTGAAAATGTTTTTTCTGTGCCGGAACGCTGTCTACGTTTAGGTCAATTTAACCTATTATATTTATAGCCAATTATATTTCAGCACTCTGGGTTGCCTTGTTGGAAAACAGCGTATTTTATTCATTCATTCAGAAAGGCTCTGAAAGCATGCGTCAGTGACCCGCGACCTCCGGTGGACAGTATCAGACGTCGAAATGAGACAGATTCAGTTCCACATGAGGTTATTAATTAGCAAATTACATAAATATTACAAGCGTAAACATTAGGTGAGCAGGTTACATTGTAACCGCATGTCCTAACAACATGCTTTGTGACGAGATACGCAGTAATGAGCAGTTTGGCTGTTTGCACCAGACGAAACCCGACAGAAATGTAAATACAGCCATTCAGAAGCACAGAATATGCACTCACTAACGAAACGGTAAGATTTAGAATCTATTTAATACATGTTAACCCTCTTTAACATCATTAAATGTAGTTGTTGAATCACTCATATGTGTTTAGTTCTAAAGTTCAATTTTAAACGGTTTATTGTATTTTCCAGATCTGAAGTGAACTTTCTGCTGCTGCTTTCAGTATATGGCAATAAATGTCTTGTAAAATGGCATTCAAACTCACATTGTTAGCATTTAGCACTGAATAAAGCACACAAGGTTTACCTGAGGTGATCTGTCGTAGGTTTCTGTTGTTCAGCTGTGAGAAATAGAAGCCGTTTCTAATATATCAATTCAAGGTGTTGGTTAGAACCAAAACTCCTTTTATTATGGAAAATATTCCTTCTATATCGTGTCGTTGCATTTATTTAGAACAGTGTAAATCATTCGCTCCTGTACTCAATCTGGCAACCCACGCGTGAGTTTATTTTGATCCAGGAGTGCAATACCTAGTTCAACCACTGGGTGTCAAACTTACATGCTGCATCTTTAATTCATTCCTGTTGTCCAACACAAATCGATTGTGTGGAACCCAGCATTTTTTAAAGGTGAAAGTAGCATAAATTTTTTTCTGAAAGAATATTTATGGATCTTAATCTACTATTAATAATGATAATTCTGTCCTGCTTAATACGCATTACAACCATACGAATCAATTAATAACACTAAATATAGAAAACACAAGATTTAACATAGCCAGCAATAAAATGGCAGAATGAATGAATAAAATGGCTCAAAAATAGCATAAAAAAAGCTTGTTTTCCCACAATAAACGTACCGTCTACAACCATAAAGCTTCCATCAGTGTCAAGTCTTCTTCACAGAGGCACAGACGTCTATAAAGAACCTTCATTTTCACAACTGCACCTACACAGGCAACTACTACACCTCCTGCACAGATTAATCTTAGTCAATTGACGTTTAATTTAAGAGCATTTGCCACCGCAAGGATAGTTCCCCCCCCCCTCTCGCCTGTGAATAGGTATTCTCCTTAAATCTGTTTGAGGCAGATGCAACTCTCAGCCCACGAGCGCTGAGCCTCATTTTCATCTAAATAAGAATCGATCCCTCTTGCTGTGCCTCCCCCAGTGCTGCAAACGCTTAACCCCGCTCTCAAACCACCTCCATCTCCACATTAACACACAAAACTAAATACAAGCCAAGTCTAATCAGGCCTTCGTGTGCACGTACACACAAAACCCTGCTCTCTGACATCAGAAGGCTTGTATTTTTGGGTTTGTTAAACGTCTGTCTTTGATTTCTTTGATCACGGTGGACGTCGTATCGTTTTTGGTTTCAAGTCAAACTGTGCGATTACGGCATGGGTTGTGTTTGGTCTTGTGGGCCTGGAAATGTGACAAAAAGAGAGAGGATGTGGCTGGTTTGTTGCTCAGCAGTCGTGTGCTGGGATGAATGGAGATGCTGGTGTGGGGGAAGGTCACGGGACGCTCTCACAAACTCGCATAATAGAGGCTAAAAGGCCCTCTAGGAGCTCATGACTGAAGCCCAGAAGGCTAGCGTAGTCTCTTTAAGCTAATAATGACGACTTAAAGGAACAGTCAACATATTTGTTCCGAAAATAGGCTCCCCTAGAGTTAAACAGATGAGTTTTTTTTTTACCATTTTTGAATCCATTCAGACAATCTGCAATTCTGGTAGGCGCATTGTTAGCTTAGCACACATCATTGAATCGGATTAGACCATTAGCATCTCGCTCAAAAAAAAATAATTTTTTTGATAATTTCAAATGGAGAATTGTATGGGTACATCATGTATTAAGAGTGACAGAAAATGAAAAGTTGCTTTTTAAGGCTGATATAGCCACAAACTATCCGCTTGTTAAGTTGTGACGTATGAAATACTGTTTCCGGGTGCAAGCCGCTACTCATTTGAATTGAGAAAATACTCGTTTATGACCACTTTTTAGTCATATCACACATTAAAGTGAATTTTATATTAAAATCATGGTGTACACAATAGACTCTGGAGTTGCTGCATCACAGACACCAACATTTTATCAATTTATAAAAAAAATTATCAATTTATGGCCATCGGATATTAGGCATGAAGATATGTATATATATATATATATATATATATATATATATATATATATACACACACACACAAACACACACACACATACATATATATACACACACACACACACACACACACACACACACACACACACACACACAGCCATCAAGATTTTTGAATTTATTACATTGATTTGTATGTTTATTATTCCCATTTGTTAAGTCACTCCGTACAGTTTGATAGAGTGCTTTTGGACCTGGAAGCCGCTTCGTGTGACGTCACACTTAACAAATGGATAGTTTCTTGATTATTACACTATAAATGAGGGTATAGTAACCGTATCGGCCTAGAAAAGAGCAACTTTTAAATTTTCCATCGATCTTTAGTACACAAATGTACCTGTTAAAACTTAAAATAAATAAATATATATTTACATACATACACACAGTTGAAGTCAGAATTATTAGCGCTCCTGAATTGTTAGCACCCCTTGTTTGTTTTTTCCCCCAATTTCTGTTTATTGGAGAGAAGATTTTTTCAACACATTTCTAAACATAATAGTTTTAATATCTCATCTTTAATAACTGATTTATTTTATCTTTGCCATGATGACAGTAAATAATATTTTACTAGATATTTTTCAAGACACTTCTATACAGCTTAAAGAGACATTTAAAGGCTTAAATTTGTTAATTAGGCTAACTAGGCAGGTTAGGGTAATTAGGCAAGTTATTGTATAATGATGGTTTGTTTTGCAGACTATCAAAAAAAATAGCTTAAAGGGGCTAATAATTTTGTCCTTAAAACGGCTTAAAAAAAAATAAAAACTGCTTCTATTCTAGCTGAAATAAAACAAATTCGACTTTCTTCAGAAGAAAAAACATTATCAGACATACTGTGAAAATTTCCTTGCTCTGTTAAACATCATTTGGGAAATATTTAAAAAAGAAACAAAAATTCAAAAGGGGGCTAATAATTGACTTCAACTGAACATAAAAATCGAAATTCTTTTTGAATTTGAGTGAGATGCTAATGGTCTAATCCAATTTAAATATTTATGCTAAGCTAAGCATAATTGCTTCCACCAGATCAAGAAATCAGCTGCACGGATAAAAAAAATTTTCACTCTAGGAGACTTGAAAAATGAGCCTATTTAAATAATATATGAGATACAATACATAAATAACAACAACAATAATAATAATAAACAAGATTTTAAGGTTTACTTTCGATAAAAATTGCACAATTTTGGAAGGATTTACATTTAAAAATATTTTGCCTTGTATTCATAATTCACCACATTAGATGTGCAATGGATCAATTAGATCTACAAGAGCTCAGATGTCTGGAGGATTGGTTTAATGTTTCTCAAACATGATCACAAAGGCTCCAATTATTAGAAATACTAAAAATGCTGTAAAATTCTTACATTTTCTAGTTTAAACTAGTGTTTCTATTGCAATAGACTTTTAAAATGTAGTTAATTTCTGTGGTTTAAAGCTTCAGCCTTCATTGTTCCATAATAAAAAAATAGTAATTGCACAGGGTTCCCACTTTAAGCCAAATATCAAATTCTCTGCAACTCAATAAACAGACAACAATAAATTATTTAAATATTTTAAATTAAATTCTTCTGCAGTTACATCCTGTAGTAAGCTTGACAGGAAACAAAAAGTTGCTATTTAAGGCTGATATAGCCACGAACTATAGTTTCTTGATTATTACGCTAGAATAAGAATATAGTTCAGAATATAGATCAGCTGCATGGATTCAAAAATGTTTAACTCTAGGAGACTTGAAAACTGAGCCTATTTCCAAAAAAAAAAAGTGGAGTGCTCCTTTAACGCGTATAAACACGAGCTGTGTTTGCCTTGGAAACACGATAGCAGAACAAACTCTTTATTCCGCTTCTGCATTCAGGCGGAGAAAATAAAATCCAGGGATGGATGAGTCCATTTAGACATATGGGACTGTTTAAAACCTTGAAATGCAATCAAACGTTTTTTTTGCGAGAAAAAAAAAAAGAGAAACGGTTTAGTTTTGTTTGAAGGAAAAGTCAAGGCATTTAATGTGGACTTCAGAGATAAAAAAAAAAAAAATTACAAGAGAACACTACACAGCTGTCTTTAAAAACTTACAGGTAAAAGAAGAGCTTTAGGTGAACAACTAGTCTGCCATCTAGTGTTCATCTTTGTGTAATCTGTATACATTGTTGTTTCCTGCCACTAACTGGAAACAGATGCTAAGGACAATTCGTCAGTCACAAAGATCAGATTTTTTTATATCCGGGTTTACAGAAGAATGACATTTTGTTACTGGTAACATTGAACAAGTTGATAATGCATAGCCAAATGGGTGACGTTAGACCACTGAGCTTTATATTGGAGTATCCTATGAGAGAACTTTACAGCACTGTGAACTAGGAGGAAACACTAGATATGTGTGCTTTCACCAGCTGTCTGATTGGAGATGAAGGAAGATCCTTGAATCCTGCGCTGGAAGCTGCGAGAAAAAAAAAAAAAGTCCAGTGTCTAATGAAATAACTGTATTTCATGTGATTTTGCCTTGTATTCAGAAAGTTGAGTTTATTGCCATGTCAGTTTCTCTGGCTATGTCATGACAAAAAAAAAAAACAGATCAAGTTGACCCAATTTTATTAATATCACTTTTTATCTATAATCATAAAGATATTTTAACAATTAAAAGTCAGCAATAAACAATGCATATGATAAAATACATAAATGACAATAATAATAATAATAATAATAATAATAATAATATACAAGATACAAAAAAACAAAACAAAAAAAACCAACAACCTCAAAACAGTTATTATGGTTTATTTTTGATAAAGATTTTGGAACAGGGTTTCTGCTTATATCATAATGTCAAATTTAAGACTTTAAGACCTTTTTAAGACCATTAAGTAATAAATTTAAGACCTATATCACAATATCAAAAACACGCATACACAGAGAAAATAAGAAATTAGTGGTAAAATAAATGTATTCAAATTGAACATTACTAAAGACAGGTTAAATGCACAATTGAACTACAGAAAAAACAAACAAACATCTTAAGTCTGATTTATACTTTCGCCTGGTGCCACATCGCGCACCTTTCGAAACAGACAAGGCTTTTACACTTGACGCGTTCGCCATTGAGATATTCTTTTAAATGACAGGGGCCGGTCAAAAGAAACAGACAGTAAAATCAGATGGATAAACAGAGAAGTAGAAAGTTTCCGGAACTAGGTCATATCATTTATATCATTCAAGATAATTGTTTTTTTTTTCATAATTTATTATAAAGATTTTTATAACCATTCAAGGTTCATATATTCATTTCCAGTTACAGTCAGATTTATTAGCTCCCCTTTTTCCCCAATTTCTGTTTAACGGAGAGAAGATTTTTTCAACACATTTCTAAACATAAGTTTTAATAACTCATTTCTAATAACTGATTTATTTTATCTTTGCCATGATGACAGTATATTATATTTTACTAGATATTTTTCAAGACACTTCTATACAGCTTAAAGAGACATTTAAAGGCTTAACTAGGTTAATTAGGCTAACTAGGCAGGTTAGGGTAATTAGGCAAGTTATTGTATCACGATGGTTTGTTTTGTAGACTATAGAAAAAATATATAGCGTAAAGGGGCTAATAATATTGACCTTAATATGGTGTTTAAAAAAAATTTAAAACTGTTTTTATTCTAGCCGAAATAAAACAAATAAGACTTTCTCCAGAAGGATAAAATATTATCAGACATACTGTGAAAATTGCCTTGCTCTGTTAAACATCATTTGAGAAATATTTAAAAAAGAAAGAAAATTTCAATAATTATAATTAATAAATCAATAGCTAATAATTCTGACTTCAACTGTATCAAAGACATAATTTGTTACTTAATTTTAGTTTGTAACTTGTAAATTGTCTTAAATTCAAAATTGTAACCTATACATCAGTGTAAAACTTATGACTGGTGGAAAAACAGATTCTGTAATATTAAAACCACCTGGGTCTCCACTTTTGCCATGGCCTCTTTTTTTTGTTTTAACAAACTGATCAATCAGATTTTTCCAAACTTTTACAAAAACGTTCCTCCTTTCTCACTGCTGTTGCAATTTCTAGCCAAGAATTATTGGTCATCTGGTTATCTCTATGATCACGCATGGACGGATCATATAGAAGATTGGTTTAATATTTCTCAAACAAATATGATCACAAAGGCTACAATTATTAGTTTAAAAATACAGTAAAATAAAGAATTTTTTTTAGAGTTTAAACTAGTGTTTCTATTGCAATATACTTTGAAAATGTAGTTTATTTCTGTGGCTCAAAGCTGAAAATTCAGCATCATTACTCTTGTCTTCAGTGTCACAAAATACAAATATAAAAGATTCCACAGGGTTCCCACTTTAAGCCAATTATCTGCCACTGTGAGAACAACAATAGATAATAATATGGCTGCACAATATTGAAAAAATCTGACATTGTATATCGCAGAAAAATAATCACAATATCACAATGCGATATAAATACGATTTCACCATATGGCTTGAATAGATCTATTTGGAAGGAAATCATTCTATTAGATTAATTAGGGTGATTTTGTAAGTGTGTAAATTAAAAATATACAAATTACAAGCAAAATAATTACAAAAGCGCAATGAAAAAAGTCAAATAAACAATGCTTTTTGGTTTTCCGGCGAGTCAAACAGTATTCAGGTACAGAAACTGTATATTCTTCATCAAATTAATTCAGTAAAATTATTCTTCATTAAACATGCAAATGTACTTTTTTGTACCCAAAAACTTAAAACTCTATTGAAATGCCTTTAAAACACATGCAAATGATAAAGTTTCACACTGCTATGGTTATACTTCGCAATGACTCCACAAATCTCATGTATTTCCAACTGTTGTGCTGATCAACTATAATCCCAACTCAACATTGCAAATCCCGTGATATGACTATTGCAGACACACACATTGCGATGTCAATGCTGAATCGATATATTGTGCAGCCCTAGATAATAATGTACTCAGATTTTAGACAAATCTTTTTTCAAAATCTAGATATTTTATCCATATTGTTTTATAGTTTTAAAAAAGCTACAATTATAGTTTGTGTTATCTACTTTTAAAAGTCTTTGAATTGGACATTTTATTATCTTTTTTTTACTACTACTACTACTACTACTATTTACTGTGTTTTTTATTATATATGTATGTTACTTTTTATGTAAACTTTAGAACTGCTTTGGCAATACATTTGTAATGCCAATAAAGCAATTACTGAATTAAATTGAGAGAGAGAGAGAGAGAGAGAAAGAGAGAGATGTTGTTAGTATGTTTATAGTATAAATTAACATGTTGCTAGTATGATTAGTATGTTTATTAGTATGTTTTCAGTATGGATTAGTATATTCTTAGTATGAATTAGCATGCTGCTAGTATGTTTATAGTATAAATTAGCAAAATGGTATGGGAAAAAAACAGATCAAGTTTACCACGTATTATAAATATCACTTTTCTATTATTATAAAAATTATTTAATACAAGGAAAGAAATACATAAGATAAAATGCATGAATAATAAAAATATGTTAGATGAAAATCTAAAACGGTTTACTTTTGATAAACATTGTACAATTTTGGAAGGATTCACATTTAAAAACATTTCATTTAAAATCTCTCCAGGTAACTGAAGTAAATCAGATTCTTCCTAAAAAAGGAAGAACACTAAAAACATCAAATCTGGCAACCTTTCATAGATTATTTTACAGGCATACATTCTATTTTATGCTTTTTAAAATTTATTTTTTTTATTATTGTTGACATTGTATTTATCAATTATTATTTTACTTTCTTATGTATTGTTTGTATATGGTATTTTTAATTGTCAATTGTTGTGCAAATGTTAGTAGGTTGGAATTTGTAAGCCATTATGTTTGAATGTTTAAAAACAATAAAAAAAAGTTGTAATAAAATGAAATAAATTATCTCCAGGTTAAAATCATTGTCTGATAACATTAAAAATAGGCCATTCCACAAGTATATGTTTAAGAGTTTTTTTATTTTATATATTACAAGATATAAATATCAAATTCCTTGGCATTCAATGTGTGGAATAAACCTGTTAAAATTCCATGATATTTTTATAAATGTCTGTGATTTGTGTAAACTCTGATTCTAATATGCTGATTTTCTTGGTTAAACCGGCTGTATTCACCTTACTGACCCCATATTTTGTCTACTTTCCACATGTATATCCTCACCTAGTCTGGCGCTGGTCTCCTTCAGCAGTAGCTGAGATTTCTCATGGAAAGACAGCAGATCCCTCATTATACAACACTGAGAGTCCATCTGTGGACAAACACAACAGCATATCACAGCAGTTCTCAACACAAACAAAAAAGTATTTCTCTACGTATTTATAACATCACGTTAAAAGGTAAATTTCACACAAACAATTTAATTGTCATCATTTACTTGCTCCAAACCTGTCTGACTTTTTTATTGTTGAACAAAAAAGAAGATATACTAAAGAATGTTAAAAACCGGTAACCATTTACTTCCATAGTATTTGCTTTCCCTACTATGAAAGTCAGTGGTTCCAGGGTTTCAACATTCTTCAGTATAGCATCTTTTGTTTACAGCAGAAAAAAAACAAAGATGCATGGAAGTAAAGGATGAGTAAATGGAGACAGAGTTTACATTTTTGGATGAACCGTCCCTTTAAACACAGCTTAAATTACTTATTATTACATATTTTTATTCTGCATAATGGTCGAAAATATTTAAGGAGAACAATTTGTCACTGAGAAACAAAAAAACAACAACACTTATTTATTTGACAAAAACATGTTCAGATTAAAAAGAAAAAAAAAACCCTCCAAATCAATTTTGTACTTGAGGGTACAACATCTTTCGCCTTTGATAATATTATAACTGATTTATTAATGTGTGAGCTGACATCATCAAGGTTGTCAATCAACTTTCAAAAAATATTTAGAGTCCAAAAGCACAGACTATGATGAAACCTTTTAAAATTACACAACAAGTAGGGCCAGACGGAATCTGCGGACGTTTTTTGCACTTTCTGCTGTGAATTTTGGTTAAAATCTGCAGATTTCTGCTGAATTATTTTGGGAGTCTCATAACTAAAAAAAACAAAACAAATTTTATTCCCTATGTAAAATAAAAAATAATACCCTTTTAACTTTTATTTAATGTTTAAAATGCAAATCCAATTAGATTCACTTTATTTGGTAAACAAAGCAAGTCTCTCATATATCTAATAAAAAACTGAAAATATTACTGTACAAACTGCATTGCACATAAATCAGATGAACATTTTCATATTAGTCAATAATATTACTGTAATTAATTTAAAAACTGGATAAATTCAGATTTACACACATTTACTCAAGTATATAAACAGAATTAATAATGAGCTAAAAATCTGCGGAATTCTGCTGAAAATCTGCACGCGCAGTTTCCAAGTGGCCTACCTATAAGACAAGTTATGAAAACAAACAAACTAAAAAACAGTTTGGGTTTGTGTGTTTTTGTTTATTAGATATTAACTAATTGAGAAACATCACTCAATGAAGAATCATTTATTTGTACCTAGCAATGTTTAAAGGTGCAGTAGGTGATCGTCTTCAGAAACATTTTTTGATGTGCTGGTTGAAAGTCTCTTCAAATTCCAATAGTAATGATTAATGTAAATTTTCTAAATGTATATATTTTTATATTCTGGGTAAGACATAAGACTCAAAAAATGTTCATACAATTGGCCGATAATAATTCCAAACTGTCTGTCAACAATTGTAGATTTGTACATCTGCACACCCCTGTTCATGCAGACAAATTGGCCGTTTGCACGTGCACACAAGAGAGTGACAGCAGTAAAAACAAATACTGAATCAAAACTTTTTAAAATCCTAAATTGAATTGGAGTTATATTTGCACGCTGGAGGAAGGATGACACCATGGCTGAAGTATTTCTTTTAGACAGGTAATGCTGTTTTAAAACTTGTCACGCAAAGCTGATGTAGATTGTGTTGTATTATGAATGGGTTATATTCACAGAAATGTTATTCAGCCACTGAAATCTTCCGATGAATGATTGATATGACTATTTTCAATTTCATAAGGGATCTTTTACAGCATAGATAATGTAGATTTTTATTTAGTTTAACAACAAAACAGACGTAAATAGCGCTATTATAATATAGTAGTGTTATAAAGTACTGTAAAGTTTTCTAACTGGCGAACAACATGATCTAGTGGGTCTTGGTCATCTTTAATGTGCGCATTTGTGTGATTTCAGGAGGCGTGGCTTTGAACGGCAGGGGAGGGACTGTGTTTTCAAAGCTATTATGATAACAGTTTGCATTTTGGCAAATCACCTACTGCACCTTTAAATGTGCAACTAAAAACAGTAATATATTTGTGTAAGATATTTGTTGTAAACAAAAGCCCTGCGCATACCGGGACAATTTCTGTTCATGCACCATGCTTATTGCCAAAGTTTAACAACTCATGACTGACCAAGTCACAAATGTGAAAAATGCAAGGTGTAAAAGCGCAATGTGCTCTGGCATGTTTTCTTTGTGTTTGACAAACCATGCTAAAAAGTGTTCGACCAATGAAAATGGCAATTTGGTTTATTACAATTAAGCGGCAACAAAAATCACTTTGGCATGTATGTCGAAACGTAAAAACATTTTGAAAAAAACACTTGCAATAAGCACAAGTAAAAAATTGACCCGCTGTGCATAAGGCTTTAGTAACCTATAATGTAAAAAGTTGGACAGTCATTCCCTTAAATATGTTGATTGAAAAAGACTTATTTACATATTTATAATTTGCACATTAGTATATTATTAAAGCATATCAATATTTTTAAAGGTGCCATTAAATAGAAAACTGAAACAATCAAAGAAGAGCTCATCATTAATATTTATGACCCTTCCAAATAAGGTCAAAACAGAGCAATTCATTACAGATGAACTTCCGGTTTGTAAACATTCTGGATGCGGCACAGCGAGGTTGCAGAAAAAAATGGGAGCGCTAGCATTTACAGTGAGGGAATGACACCCGATGAGGTACAGTTTGTTGTTGTATTAGAGGTAAGTTATATTGATTTCATATTATATATATATATATATATATATATATATATATATATATATAAATAATATATAAATTATTTACATAATGCTTTCAGCGTATTATAACAGCTTGTCACCCAGTGATAAGCACAATTAATCTGCAAAATTAACATTAAAGTGAGCAACGTTCGTCTGACAGGTCCATTTGCGATAGCACCCTCCTAATGTATATAGGATAAGACGAAACGGCCAAGCATCCAGCCAGTAATATACAATACAATATCTCATTGAAACTCCAAGTGACTTTACAAGAGAGAAGTTTAAGGCCGACAAGTCTGAGGATGCCAACAATTGTGTTCTGTGTGGTCATGTGCAAGAAATAATGTTCCATGATTACCAGATTCAAAACTTTGTAGTGCTAAAAACTGAGGTTCTGCCTAGCCAAAGACTACGAAAGAAGAGGGAACTGTACAAGGCCTGGGTAATCATCAACAAATAAAACAACTGCATTTTGACAGCGAGCTGCACCTGTATGGCAGGGTATGTGAACGTACATTTTTACATTTCATTGGTAGCATTCAGTGTCCGCAGTTTAATTAACCATATTTAACTGTTTTTGCTGAAATCACTGCTGCAATCAAAAACGAGTAATGTGTATGATTCAGCATAGCGTGAACTTACCTGATATAAAATGAGAACTGCAGAGTCGAGCCTTTTTAATAAGGTCCTCACTCTATTCAGCTCTTCTGATGTGTTAGCCAAAGACGTCTGCGGTTGGCATTAAAAGCAGTGTGGTGTACAGTAAAATTTAAGTTTTCTATTTTGAATTTGGCATCCTACCGCACAACACGACATGTTTGCTATTGCAACTGGGTTTTTTTGCAACCGGTTTGTGCGGTTGAACCCATTTGACGTCATGTGTAATGTAGGTTGGTAATTCCCCTATAGGGGCCAATATTATGGTTGTGAATGAATTTACGAAAACGCTTCTGGACAATATTTGAACATATGCATGCCAAATATCTACTATGTAGACATGAGAGAACAATTGAACACATTGTTTTTCAATGCATTCTCTTGCACCTTTACCAGTTTTATATGAATGGATTATATGACTGCTTTCTGAATCTATATTTGTTTCTCTGGACTGAATAGTTAAGCGTCACAATCTCACCACTAGCTCCATGCTTTGGAGCAGTTTCTGTTGTCTTGTGAGCACGGTCTTGTAGTCAGGTTTGTTCAAAATGAGTTGACACTGAGAAGACTTGGCGAAGCATGATGGGTCCAGCGGCACACCCGTGTCTTCACCCCGCTCCACACATCTGCAACAGGACAGAGAACCACAGCTAACACACAATTCAACAACACAATGCTTATAGTCCTTCTGCATCCATTCATGTGCTCATGTGTTTGTGCAGTAGTGCTCACTTGTTCAGTTCGTCAGCTTTGGACCGGTGTTTGTGCAGTAGTGACTCCCATGATGAACATTCGGCCTGTAACCTTCAGAAACACACGATGGCTATTAAAGTACTATTAAAAATGACCTGTCATGCAGTGTGTAACTCAGCTCTAAGTGAATGAAAAGATCCAGCTTTTAAATATCAAAATACCCCAAAGAACTTAAAGAAAATCTGACTTGGTAATATTCAATTGTGGTTTCTGCAATATTGATAAAATGTGCATTTTTTGTCATAGTTCTTCTGCAATATTTAATTTAAGATTTTTATAAATTTAAAAAAAATTAACAATAGATTTTCCGAAATCAACTATTTATTTTTTTGTTCTGTTTTGACATTGGCACAGTACAACTGCTGAAATAACACCAAAAACTAATTTTATTTCCAAATGAATTCAAGCATTTTCAAGGACCAATGTTGGTTTTTAAGTTTTTTCCAGGCCTTGAATCCATATGTCTGAAATTCAAGTACTTTCAATAAGTGTGGGAACACTGGATCCAACAACAACAACAAACAACAACAACAACAACAACATCAGAAATAATCATTGCTAAAATGAATTAACTCTTCACACTGGTTTGATCTGCATGTAAACAAACCTAAACAAGTGCTAAACTGCTGTTGATTTGCACAAAAACGAAATGCTATTTAGTTCAGATTTGAAGCACATCAATTATTTTTAAATCAAGGGAAATTTAATAATTTTATATTCATTAATTATTGTTACATCACTCAGCCATATTATTGTGAAGTCTAGCCCGATGATAAAGAAGAGTTACCTGCTGATGTCTTCCTGAATGCGTGCAGTGGTCATGTTAACAACGGGATCGCTGCAAATAAAACGAGAACTTGACTGTGTTTCAAGATTGAAATAGAGATGAACGTAAACTAACAGAAGAACAAACTGAACCTTTCAGCCAGCGAAAGTGAGTTCTGGGTTTCTCTGCTAATGTCCTTAGCCAGCCTGTCCCATTCTTCATGCAAAGATTCAACTGAAAGTGAATGGCATTGATATTGATCAGTGATATTGGTCAGAAGAGATGCTATACATACACGTTAATACATAAAGAAAACAGAGCCTAAGTGTATACATAATAGGGCTGCACAAAATTGGAAAAATCTGACATTGCAATATTGTTTTGCCGTGATATATATTATGATATGAATAAATAATTTCACTAGAGAATTTGAATAGCTGTATTTGGAAAGATTTCATTAATTTAAATGGACTGAGGAAGATCTAAGTCTTTTGCTATGCACAGTGCCTCTGCATAAATTATAATAAATATAATAAAAAAACAGTGCTTTATGGTTTTCTAGGGAGTCTAACAGTATTAAAATACAGAAAATGAACAATCAAATGTAAAATAACATGGTCACAATTGTATAAATTATTTTAAAAAATCATATCTTTATCTTTTAATCTTTAATAAATAATCTAATCCTGTGATGTGACTATTGCAGATACACACACTGTGATATGGATACTCAAACAATATATTGTTCAGCCCAAATACATAATAGCATAAAATGTGATTATTCATTAATTTTGCTGCAAATCTTGATGATTTGCATTGTGAAAAGGGGACACTATACTGTCAGTGGGCGCCGTCTTTCGGATTAGACGTAAACTGAGGTCCTGACTCTCTGTGGTCATCAAAAATCCCATGGCACTTCTCGTAAAGAGTAGGGCTATAACCTGTCCTTAGTCCTGGCTAAAATTCCCTCTCGGCCCTTACGATCATGGCCTCCCAATCATCCCTTATTCACTAAATTGGCTCTATCACTGTCTCTCCACTCCCTATAGTTGGTGTGTGGTGAGCGCATTGGTGCCGTTGTCCTGTGGCCGCCGTCGCATCATCCAAGTGGATGCTGCACACTGGTGGTGCTGCGGAGAGACCCCCCCTCATGATTGTGAAGCGCTTTGGGTGTATGGCCATACACTAAATGCGCTATATAAATACACATTACATTACATTTATTGAAACTGGAAACATGGCTTTTTGTTAATAAATTGACTTCTATTCATCAAAGATAATATTAAAATCAAAATAACTGCTTTCACAATGGCTAATCATAATAAATGTTTTTTAAATCAGCATTTTAGAATGATTTATGTAGGATTATGTGACACTGAAGACTGAAGTAATGAGACTAAAAAAAACACGTTTCATAACGTAAAAATAGAAGAGCTATTTCTTAATGAAATGAATGCAGCAATGGTGAGCGTTAGGCTACGCTTACACTGCAAGGCTTTAGTGTTCAAATCTTTTTCTCAGATCTGATTTTTTTGCATAGCTGTTGTTATAAATGTGGCCAATATCAGATTTGCAGTGTGAAGAGATCAAGGTCCTAAAATGACCCGCATGTGCAAAAGTACAATTACGAACAGCACAAAATCTCTAATTATGCACACAATGTGTATTGTGTAGGAAGCAAGCACGTAGTCAGATTATGCTTAATATGATTATTGCCCTTTTCACAAACAACCGTGGTGTTTTACATGAAATGTAAAGGGATGTTCTACTACTACTAATGTGTATTTCGACATTTGAAACCTAAAATAAGTCTTTAGTGATTGAAAACACTGATCTTTTGTGATTTATAAGAACTTTCTGACCAGTGGTGTAGTGAACTCATTAAGGTTTAATGAGCAGCGGCAGACTAAACTGTGAAGGCAGAGTTGGTTTGTCTCTGTTTGCAGAGTTATTTCAATTTCAAAAAGCTCCCCTTAAAATGAAAGTGCCACCTCCTTTGAGCACAGATCCCCTATCCCCAACATCACCTGACGCTCTTCAGCTTCGCGATCAACCTGTGCCCATTCGTTAACAAGCACCAATTTTGCTTTCAAATAATTTTCCAAATAAACAACCAACTTTCTGTGGTAAAGAAATTGCCCTGTGGGCCATTCTACTATGCTGCTGAGGAGTAGATTATGTTTGCAGCACAAAATGATGACGCATGTTGCTCATAGATTATGCTAAATCACATTAAATCCTCCATAACTGTTCACACTGCGGTCACATTGCAAAACATCAGATCTGTGTCTGATTTAATCCTACATATGAAAGTGGCACAAATCTGAACTGAAAAGATCAGATTCCATGCGATTTGGGCTGTTCACACTGTCTTTCCCTGAGTCACATGTGGACATTTGGCTGCAGTGTGAATATAGCCTTAGACACTTCTTTCAATAACATTTTAAAATCTTGACAACTTTAAACTTTAACCTGACCTAACTGTACAATTTATAACTAAATATAAATAAAAAAATAAATGCTGCTCTGGGGAAAAAATACCACTGAATATGACATTAATAGGCTTTCTACAAAAACAAAAAATCCTGCATTTGTCTGCAGTGACAGCCTTATGGGCTATCCAGGCTTGCTGACCTTTCCCAATTTCATCCTCTGCTCTTTCTTCAACTTTACGAAGAAAGATTTTATAATTTATTCTCTGACTTTTAGCATGCATATCGAGTAGGACATTCAACAGGAACAGCATTAACACAAATAATTGATGATTGTTTAGTACAAATTGATAATAGTAGTTTAGTAGGAACAGTATTGTTGGATTTTAGCTCAGCTTTTGATGTACTGGATCATAAATTATTGCTTGAAAAATTAAAATGTTAGAAATTTACTTATCAAACTGTGCATTGGTTTAAATGTTATCTGACTAGTAGGAGGCAATGTGTATTTTATAATGGAAGTTATTCTGAAGTGAAAGAGTTGCAATGTGGTGTGCCTCAAGGAAGTTGTTTGGGACCATTGTTATTTTCTATTTTTACCAATGATCTTCCTTTGGTTTTAAAGCATGCAAGGGTAGTTATGTATGCAGATGACACAACATTATATCTACCAGCGGCATTGATTAAAAAATTATCTGTTGATTTAGGTGAGGAGTTACAGTTAGTGGTAAAGTGGGTACAGGATAATAGGATGGTTTTAAATTTGACAAAAAACAAAAGTATTGTGTTTGGATCAAACTTTCAATTTAAATGTAAACCACAGTTAAATTTGTCTGTAATGTGTGCCTATTGACCAGGTAAAGGAATTTACACTTCTTGGAGTTATTCTTGATAGTAGGTTAAAGTGGTCAAAACAAATCAATAGGATGGTAATAGTTATGGGAAGAGGTTTATCAATTATTAAGAGATGTGTAAAATTTTTACCACACTACTGTATCTTTCAAATTGTTCAGGCAATTGTTCTTTCTTATCTAGATTACGGTCCAGTGGTATGGTCAAGTGCATCAAGTAAAGACTTAGATAAATTACAGTTAGTCCAAAATAGAGCTACACGACTAATTTTACACTGCAATAGAAGAGTTAATATTATGAAAAGGCATAAAACTTTATGTTGGTTATTGGTGAAGGATAGGGTAATTGTTTCTCTGCTGTGTTTCATACGAAATATTTCTGTCCCAAGAGTTCCAAGTGTATTGTATTCTCACTTTTTGTATAGTAATGCTAGTCATAATTTTAACACCAGGCACGCATCAAAAGGAAATTTTTCGTTTCAAAAATTAATGCAAAGCAACGAACTGTAATGTATAGAGGAATGAAAACATGGAATGAGTTGCCATCAGACATTACATGCTTTGTAACAAGTAAAATGAGGTTTAAAAAATCATTTAAGAAACATTTGATGTCACAATATTAAGTGGATTGTTGATCTGGATGTTATGTATGAATTTTGTATTTTAATGTTTTTTTATTGGTCTTGTTGTTATATATTAATGTAATTTTGTTTTGTGTTCGATGGACCCCAGGAAAAATAGCCACTACCACTACCTTGAGACATCTACTTTAGCCAATCAAAACACTCAGACGCATTTACATGAGCGCTGTTTATATAAATAAAAGCCTTTGAATTTTTTTTCCAGACACATTTAGCTGCCAGATGTTAGTCAGATAACGATTCTATGTTCCGTCTGAAGGCCAGCTAAAAAATATCAATAAAATGCTTATGATAAACCGCTGTTTGTTTACCTTCAAGCTCTGCTTCAGTTGCTAGTGCACGTGAAGTGCAAGAGTGCTCCGCTGAGCGCCAGCACATATATTATGAACATCTCGACATGCAAAAGTGTTCCATTATGTTTTCATCACAGTTGTTCACAATATTTATCCATCCACAGAATTTGTAATGTAGTCAAGCGTGTAAAGATTTAGCTGTGGGTCACGCTTCTGCCTTTGAACGTCGGACAAAGCAGCTGCATAAATGATAAAGCTTTAAATAAAAGTGAAATCGCCGGACCCCTTCTACACAAAACACAATCGCCGACCTCTTTTTATGTTTAGAAATACAAGCGCAGCCTTTTAGAGGTCATTTCTGGTTAATTTACCGGTATTTTTGAATGAATGCGTGAAAGGTCTTTTCAGCAGTAGTTTATAAACAAACAAACAAACAAACTGACATTTAATTCAAAGTGTACCTATTTCAGAATAAGTGTACCAAATTCAGATAAACAATAATAACTTTGAAGTTGTCTCGTTTTTTAAAAAAAAAATATTTTCAATGAATTTCCTCCCAAAAAAGTAATAAAAATGTAACACTTACTATAAAAAACTGATCATTATTTTATGATTGATCCTAATGCCGAGTTCAGACTGCATGATTTTCAAAGTAGTCATGTTACGGATGTTTTCACACTGCATGACTATCTGGGCTAGTGTTCTGTGGGCGCTGTGTTTACACTGTCAGATGGAACGGCGACAGGAGAGCTCATACTGCATGACTTTAAAATAGGAAGAATCACAGACAACTTTGTCCAAACTACATCTTACAGCCAAACAAACGCAAGAAGTGACATGGAAACAACGCGAGGTCACGTAATATATCTTTCGTTATTAACTACATAATGGAAAAAGAAGGCGTTAGCTTTAGAAACTTGTGTTGCTCACCTTGCTTTTCAAGAGAATTAATCTCTCCTCAACTTTTTTTTACTTTTTAACCCGATTGTAATATTGATCAGATTACACGTCAAACAGACACAGTGCTCGTGCCAATTTTACACTCGTTTTTCCTCCATTTCTTGGGTCCAAATCAACTGAAAATGAGCGATTTTTAGCTTCTCCCTCAGCCTCCCGCTGGCCTGCAGGTAACCACGCTAGTGAATGCTGCTCTCTCATTGGCTGTAGGTGATCGCGGATGTTATTTTCAGTCAGAACACATTCACACAGCATGATTTGCATCGCCAACAGCTCCAGATATTTAGCATGCCAAATATCTCACAGGCATCGGCGACTCATCTGCAATTCTCTCATATCGCGTCCTTAATTGTTCATACTGTGTGATTGTCACTCACGTGCACGAGCATCTATTTGCCTATGATTTCAGGCATTTGTCAGCGATTTCTCAAAACCTGTCGGCGAGTCAAAATCAGGGCTAAAATCATGCAGTCTGAACTCGGCATTACAGAACAAGTAAAAAATATATATATATAAAATCAAAAACCCGGACTTTACTTACCTTGAGTCTGAAGAATCTCTGTATCAACACCAGGGATGGTATACAGACTGCTTTTGACCCTCTGCACCGTCCTCTAGAAAACAACCAACAAAAATGAAAATCAAATTCATCAATGAGCAAAAATAAGAACAAAAATAGCATTTTAAAGACCTGCATCGCAGCTTTAATGAGCATCTCCAGTCTCTCATCATCAGGTAAAGACAGACTGATGGTTTTACACAGAGCTAAAAGAGAAGAGAACACCAACACTCAGAAATGACTCCAGAACGATGTCCTGTGAAAGGCTCTGTGATGCAAGACTCACGCTGAGAGGAGCTGCTGAAGGCTGGAAGAGAGCGCCGGCCTCTGGATGATCTCCTCAGGGACTTCCGCCGAGAATGAGGGTTTTGTTCTGGAGCAGGAACACTTACACTTTCCTCTTCAATCTTGTCCTCAGGCTGCTCGTCGTCTCCTAAATGCTGCATTGCTGCTGAAGCGGGAGACGTGCAGGGAGACTTCTGAGGAGGACCAGAGACGTGGTTGCTATCATGAGGACGTTTGACTCCATAAGACCCTTCTGAGGCCTAGATGACACACATGACATTAAAACAGTTAAAGGGACAGTTCAGCCAAAACTGAAGATTTCCTGACCATTTACACAAGCGTTTATGAATGTCTTTCTTCTGTTGAGGACAAAGAAAGAATATTGGAAAAATGCAGCCGCTGACTTCCACAGTAGAAACTAAAAATTCTATCAATGGCTGCTGCCTTCAGTTTCAGAATATCCGATTTTGTGTTTATCAGACGAAAGAGATTCAAACAGGTTTTTAAGACATTGAACATGAATAAAAGATGACAATTACACTTTACAGTATTTCATTGATATTCAATCTTAGAAATAAAAAAAAATGAGAGTAATCTCTTTGTCTATGGTCAACAATGACAACAATTCTATTTTATTTTATTTCTCTATTTATATTCTATTTTCTAGTCTTTTATTTTAAAAATATCTAAATTTAATCTAATCTCCTTTTTATATATATTTATGTACATTATAAAGATGTCAAATACATTTTTCGAGCACTAAAATTCCTTTTCCCTTAAAAAAAACCTCCAAAACAAAATCTGACCTTCCAAAAATAAACACAATTAAAAAAAAAATAAACGCATTTGTATGCGTGTATGTATATATTCCATGCAAATGTCAACCTTGCCATAAAAAAATTTACATATTCGCCAAAATAGCGAAACAGTTTCTGCAGTTTTTTGTGTAGGCTGGTATTTTTCAGTGCTTTAAAAATACTCAAAAATGTCTCTGTCAATGTTTTCAAACAATTATATCTGATTTACAAAAAAGTCACACAAGTGGCAATTTCACATCCATCACATCCATAACGGAGAGGTGTCACATCCGTAACAAAGCTTCTTCCTTTTAAGTGCAAAAATTTTAAATAAAACAAAATCAATTATTTTTGTTCTATAGAGAGCCAACTCTTACCCTTTTGATTAGCATTGTTTCTTTTGGGTTGTGCAGTTTAATTGACAGAAGTATGTTGTGTACTGTAAACTCAGACTTTTTTTCGTCACATCCATAACGCATGTTTAATTTACTCATTTAAAATATAAAAAATGTTTACAGATTGATATTTTTCTGCTTCCATAACTCTATGGTTAGTTGTCATGGAAAATATAAACAGATGTTTCAATATATGTTACCATATATATACCATATATATATATATATATATATATGGTATATATAT
>CAIGQZ010032580.1:10490275-10506729 GCA_903798205.1 Danio tinwini
ATGTGTGTGTGTGTGTGTGTTTTATACTGCATTACACCTAGAAACAATTATACCTAGAAACAAGTATATCAATCATTTTATTTACTTATATTAATCCCTCTCATTTGTTAGCCACTTTGGACACATGTTCAAAGGTTATAAAATCGAATGAGACCACAAAACAGCAAGCTTTATACAATTATGGAGGGGCTGTTTATGCAGTTTTGGTGATATTAAAGACAACTAAACAAATACATATAGATGCGTAAATGATTTTATGACCATCAGTGACAGATTTCTTAATCTACACAGTATTGCTGAAATGTTTAAAATATAGTGAAATAAAATATAGTTTCATACTGCTATAGACTAACTAACTAACACTCGAACGTAGGGAGAACATGCAAACTCCACACAGAAATGCCAACTGACCCAGCCGAGGCTCGAACCAGCGACCTTCTTGCTGAGGCGACAGCACTACCTACTGCACCACCAACCTGACTTTCATTTAAAAAAAAAAAAAAATGCAACATCCATGACCTAGGGTACAAAGTCAATCTGTGTCTGCTAGGACATTTTGGTCATCATACAATAAACATCCAAAATCATCTAATAATTTAATGCTTTCAAACAGTTTGCTGCAATTAGAAAGCGCACACGTCTTAAGGTAGTTCATTATGATGCGATTTACCTTCAGTGTGACTTGATTGGACAGGAATCTCAGGACTACTTTTTCTAATCCTCATAGACAAGAAAAAATAAAGTAGTGACTGCAGGTTGAAGGAAAGTAGTGAAGTAAAAGTACCGATACAGCACAAAATTTACTCAAGGTAAAGTAAAAGTACACATTTTTTACATTTTTAAAACTACTTCATAAATTACAATTCCTAAGAAAAACTACTCTAATTATAGTAATTTGAGTATTTGTAGCTAGTTACTTTACACCACTGGTTGTTTATGCATTTCTGGTGAGAAAGACAACTAAACACATTAAAAAAGATGCGGAAATTACTTTATTATCATCTAAATTTCTAAAACTATAGTACTGCTGAAATGCTTGCCAGTATTTATTTGATTAAAATACAATAACATTGTAAACAATATTACACATTCAAAAAATTGTTTTCAGTTTTAATAGACTTTAAATTTATTTATTTATGTGACGAAAAGCTCGATTTTGAACATCATCAGAAATCACGTTATATATTTTATGTTATGAATATATAATGTAAAAATATAGTGTATAACATATGATAATATGCTCATTTGTTGAATAAATGTAATCATTTCTAAGCGAAAAAAACTGCTTTAAATGGTACATAAAAACATACAGCATGAAAACAGATTTACCATAGTATTGATGTTGCTGGCATCACATCTGAGAGAGAGAGAGAGAGAGAGAGGGTCATTTACAATGCAACACATCCAACAAACTAAACAATCTTTGAGGCACAAAATATATGATAATGTATTAAAAACATCTAAAAACAACAACGTTATTAGTTCTTAGTCATGTTTTACATTAGCGGTTTGACAACATCAACATTATTCTAAAAACTGCGGAGATGTCTTTATTATAAAAGGACATCGTTCGTGCAAGGTTACAATCAAATGTCACTTGTAAACGTAAAATATGATCATAACAAAACACTTACGGCTCGAAACCTTCTTGATTCTGAGGCTCCGCCATTTTCTTTCAAAGCCCGCGCGTCGACTCATATAAGCCCCGCCCACCTTCATTTCTGCCGCGATGCCTTTTGGGATCTGTAGTCGTGTCGCTAAAATTTCATCTAACATATTAAATTAACATGGCACGAGGAAAAAGAATCATTAATTTATACAAGGTGTACGTTCATGTTGACACAAATAAATAATCTCATTTAATACTATCAGTGTAAATCGCAATGGATTGGTCAATCTAAAATTCTGTGTGCGGTATGAAGGCGAGGCGAAAAAAACATGCAATGCTTTTGCTCTGCGGGCGTGTGTGGTGTATCAACAAATGATATATGAACATAACAAATGTGGATAAAACCACTGAAAACGTTGCTTACTTCTGTGCTTGGAACAAAGTGCTGTTATGCTCCTCTTCCCTCTAGTGGATATTTCTCAGATTACAACTATTGGGTTTGAATAACATAAGTCCAATATCACGGACAGCAGGCTTTAAATGTGGTAAAAGGCCTTGGAACAACAACAACATTATTTTACATGTGATGTCTGTCTATTGAAATGGACGGAGGGGTTAAAATTATGTAAAATTTTATGATAATATTCAGAGTTGTAATAAAAAAATTGTACTATTTCAGAAAAAAAAATATATATATATAATTGGTTTCAAATCTGTCTGGGTTTTGTTCATGTTTAAAACCACTTGTGAGTAAATGTTCAGTTTTTGTTGAATTTCTAATAATAATGATAATAATAATAATAATAATAAAAGTCTAATAATATACAAAACAAAGAAATTACATTTAAACCAAATACTTAGGTGAATAAAAACAGGAGAAACCTTAGACATGTTAACCCTATATATTTACATCAAATTAAATAATGCTTCTGTTTATCAGCTTCCTACTTGCCATGTGAGGGGTCAGAAAATGTGGGACCTAAAATAGGCACCAAAATAGGGGTAAAGTCTAGATCAGATACGCGGCCGGCCGGAAGTGTGATATGCACATTAATATAGCAGCATTTTTTAATGACACTGTTTAACAATAATTCATATTTTTACAGTACTGTGACGGTTGGGTTTAGGGTATGGGTGGGGGTAGGCGTAAAAAAATACAATTGATTGGGTAATTTAATAGATGGCATAAATAATACCCTGTATAACTACTGTTTTAGGGCCTGCTCACACTATGCTATCCGAACCGTGCCCAGGCCCGTTTTCCGGATCGTTTGAGAAGTGTGAGTGCTCTGAATCAGGCTCAGGCACGGTTCACTTGGGTGGCCCTGGCCCGGTTGGAAGAGGTGGGCCTGAGCACGGTTCACTTGGGCTCAGGCGCGGTACGCTTACAGTGTGAGTGCAAGCGTGCCTAAGCCCGAAACTGAAAGCGAGACGTGACTTTTAAGGGACTGTTTAATATGGATTAATTAATCATTCTTACTGTTCAATGAACGCAAACTGTCGTAGATTAATAAAGACGCAAATCCCTCACTGCACGACAGCTACGCCCTCAGCAAACCTCCTAATTTCTGCAGCACGAGGACTTTATGATTGTTTATGAGCGTTAAAAGTGGCTGATCTGTTCAGCGACATATTAGACTGCGTCACCGCATATCAAACGACTTAATATAACTAAAGAATTCTCCACTGTGCTGAGCGAGAGCGCTTACTGAACAGCGCATCATCGATGATGTAAGCGCGCCCAGACCCGAATGTAATGTGAGTGCGGGCCGACGGGGGAGACGGGAGGGGGGACAAGCGTGCTTTGGCCCGGTTCAAAGCAACTGTACATAGTGTGAGTACGGCCTTACGTTACTGTGACTGTTAAATTTAGAGTTGGGGTGGGGGTAGGCGTAAAAAATACAATTTATTGAGTAATTATATAGATAGCATAAATAATACTCTGTATAACTACTGTTTTACATTACTGTGTTGGTTGGGTTTAGGGTTGGGGTAGACGTTAATAAAATACAATAAATGGGAAATTTTTTAGATAATATAAATAATTCTTGTTCACTTCCAGCCGCAACCATATCCAATCTAGCAACAGCCCAATATAGGTTAAGACCATGTGGTGAGCCAAACTAAAAAAGTGGTACTCACTGCAGAGCCACATGGACAGAGCTGAGCTCCAGCAGGGGGAAGATTGCGCTCCAGCTCCTCCTTGCTGCACTTCTTCTACAAATGATGTGAAGCTGCTTTGACACAATCTACATTGTATAAGCGCTATACAAATAAAGATGAATTGAATTGAATTGAATGTCACTGGGGCTTGGGGTTAAGGGCAGGGTAGATGTACATATTAAAACAGCTTATAGGAGGAGGAGCTGGAGCTCAAGCTCCCCCTCATTAGAGGTGAGCTCCACCCAAATGGCTCTGCAGCGAAGTGTCCAGATGAAGACTAAATAATTTACACTTTCAGCCTTAGCAAGAGTCCTTCAGGCTGCTTCAAAACCTAAAGTGTGTTGGAGTCTGCAGGGCGCAAGGAACTGTGTTTGACACCCCTGACCTTGTAAAGTAATGTACTTTAAGTTTTCTTGCCTGACATCAACACAATTTGCTTGTTCTCTCCTTCAAAGTAGCTAAAAGTCTTGGCATACAGCAGTCACACAAACAAACAACACAAGCACAGCTGTTTTATGGTCATTTATAAGTCTCTCTGAGAATCGTCTTTTTACAAAATGATGAAAACAAAAGGAAAAATAAAGAAACACTTCTTCAGAATGCCCCGTGACAGCCGTGTGCTTCACCCGCACTACACACACACTCGCACCTCAGCACAATACTGTCGTTTTGTTGGCCGTCAGAGCGGAGGGGTGGTTAAAGACGTCAGTAGACAGAAAATGAAGCGAGAGTATTAAAAGAGAGCGCAGACAGAGACTGGGAAGAAAGAGGGAACACTGGGGTGTGTACAGTATTGAGTTTCACGCCCGTCCGTGTGTGCCAGGGGTCCAGAACAGTGTTCCTGTAAAGCCCGTTCACAGTCTGGTCACGAGGGGCAGCAGCTGCTCTGGTGACTGTCTGCAAAAACAGTTCATTTCGGCAGCCGCAAGGTTCCTTTGCCCAGCAGGAACTGCAAAACTCTGTCCACCAGCAGGGCGGCGACAAAATCCACAACGAGGACCTGGGCTATTATTAACTTAAACTGCAGAGAGAAAAAACACATCAACTCATTAAACAACAATACATGGACTATATCAGGAACAGAAAATTAAACAAGTGACAAATTTTTGGATTACGACTTTATTGTTTAAAATATGCGGCTATTTGTATTTCAAAGTGACCTGCATATAGTAAGAGTTGATGCTGAATGAGTCAATCAAGCACTAAATGTTACATTGAATAAATTTGTCAAGTTATTTTGTATTAGTTTATTTAAAACTGCTGTTTTTAGTACCGAATATATAAACAGAGACATTATAAAGTATAATACATGCTAATTTCTATATAATTTATCCATGATAGGCCTAAAATAGCCATGGTAGCAGAACACTCAGAAAAAAAAAAGAGTTTCTTTATCATCACAACAAATCCCAATAGAATCTTCAAAATACACAAACACTTCTGTGTGTCAGTGTTATTTCACTCAACAATACCATTAAGTTTTGACTTATTTTCATATGTCCTATATCATATTGTGTTTATATTTAAAGTCAAAGTACCCCAAGAACTGAACAAATAAGTAAATAACAGATCCAACAGTGTTTATGTCACCATAGAAATAAAATTAATTAGTGCATGCTTTAAAAGTTCAAGAAATCCTCGAGTACTTTTTATGAGATTTTACCAGATGTGTGTGTGTTGAGCATCATTTAAGACGTTAGCACCTGTCAGCTTTAATTGTGGGGAAAAATTGACAATTTTGTGCCTTCGTCAGCTAATTTCATCTTTCGAGTTTAAAATCATTATTGGGATGGGGGGATCAAAACTGTTGACGTAGCACTCAACTGCTAGTTGAGCTATGACATGTCGGTTTCTCATTAATATTCATAGACTGAGTTTTCTTATCCTATGAGAAGACCCTGCTTCTTAATTATTCATGACAGCACGTGCTTTCCGATGACAGACCTGCCAAGCAATGAGACCGTGGCCGTGCATGGCATGCAGTATTTAACTGTTCATAAAGGGTCTTAAGTGTTTGTTTCCATAAACAACGGGGTTTGTTGCATGGTTTTCTCTGCGATGCTGTCAGGGCAAATACAGCAAAGCTGTTTGTGTGTAGTAAGCATTTTTGTATGAGAAAACAAAAAAAGACCTTAAAGTCACTATGAAGTCAAAACTGACAATTCATATTTGTTTATTGACTATTACCAAATGTATTACTAAGTTTTTTATCTGTGCGCATCATATATTTAAATTAAATTGCCTTCGTCAATTTTAAATTAACATCATCTTGGTGTTTACTGGTGTGAGGGCGGGATCAACCTGTCACTCACATGAGATCCACCAATAGCAAACCACAACCGTCCAATCAGTTTCCAACAAATGAAATCAAATGTTGTTGTAAGATGAGCTTGTGCACTTGGATATTCAATAATCAACATTTCAAGTTTTTAGAAACTGTCCTAAGACAAGAATGGGTGTTGTTCACTAGTTTGAGGACCGCTTTGATGAAAGGTTTTGATCCACTTCAATTGTTGACTACCGTACATCTCAACAGGAAAGAAAACATGATTGTGAATTCTGCTCGTCGTTGACTTCCACTTCTAAATCTTTCCTTTGTCATTGTAATGAGTTTGAGTATGTGCTGAGCTGGATTCATACCTCAGTTGGAATATCCACTAAGGCAAACTGCTCGTTGAACTCAGGTGAAGATCCTGTCAGCAGTCCTACAATGGCGAGCCCTGATATAGCGATGCTCCACAGCAAGGGCCGATTCTCAGTGAGAGACTCCATGAACGGATGACCCTGGATGACAAGTGAAACTGGTCAAGGAAAGGTTTACACAACAAATAAACTATTTTAAAAGGCTGTAATCAGGCCCCTGGGCACATTGTCTTGTAGTGTACCCTACCCGGCCGCACCCCTATAATTTCATAAAAAAATAAGAATAATATAATATTTTTAATAAAATGAATCAATAATGTATTGCCCACATTTTCTAAATAAATGATAGATCATACATATATTTATAGTCTACAAGATTTAACTTATTTCATGCATTTAAAGCACACTTTGAAAAAAAATACTAATAAAACTAGTGAAAATGAATGGTTTTTAATATACTTGTTTAAGTTCACTGATGCAGTACTAAAATATATATACTGTATATTTAAGGGTACTTCTACAAACGTTTAATGCATACGAGTATAGGCAAACAGTATAAGTCAACTTGATTATAAAGCTGAAGTATGCTAAATCACACACTCTATACCTCTTCTCTCCTGTCTCTCTCCTCTTCAGGGACTTTTTTCTGTCTCTGTCTCTCTCTCTGTCATTTTTCTGTCTGTCTCTCTCCTCTTCAGAGGCTTTTTCTGTCGGTCTCTCTCCTATTCTGACACACGATGAGTCTAGTCTGTGCTGCGCTGCTGTTAGCTTGCTTGATAGCTAGCTAACGTTACCATAACGTCGTCTTCTATACTCTTATTCTCCTCATCATCGGTCTGTTTGAAGAAGGTGTGTGTATACATAGAACATGCCTCAATAAAGATGCCTCCATCTACTCTTTTTGTAGTTTGTTTACTACACTACACTACACTACAGTCTGCTCAATTCAGCACGGGTTAAAACTAGACTAATTACAGCATTCAGTTTAGTAAAAAAATCTTTAAAAAAAAAGTGTGTGCTTTTTATTGATTATACATGAGGTAATTTTCTGACAACTTAAATATAAAGATAATAATAATTATATATGGTGGCGATTATTTGCTAAGAGGAAAAAATATAGTTGTCTGTGCTTTTTACTGAAAAGGAGGCACCTTTATTAAGGCATGTGCTATTTATTAAATGTTCTTCAGATGGAGCCATGATTCAGAGAATATGGGCAAAGTATGGCGACTAACATTAATACAAATTAATTATATTGAGATGTCGCTAACATTTAACACCAGGTGGAAAACAACTGTTAGAATATTTAAAATAACTATTTAGTTGCTGTTTATACCAAGCAGCAACCTCCCACTCTCCCTCGTGAAGCAAATATGAAAGTAACTGAAATTGCAATTCACCAAAATTCAGCTAGTTCTGGCTCCATATAGAGCAAATTTCTATTGAGCCCACTGTTAAAATGGCCAACTTTACAGCAGAAAAAAAGGTGTTTACAGCCTAGTACAAAGAACAATTTTGGTTCATATAGCTAATATTACCCTTCATGACAACTGTGAGGTAGTGAATTTTTTTTTATAAGTCATCCGTTTCCTTTATATTAGGTTTTATTAAGTCTGAATAATTAAGGGCGTGGCCACTTGAGTGACAGCTAGGTCTCGCTGGTCGCTGTCACTTCACCTCAGCTGATTCCGGCTGATTAGCCGCTAAGCTTGGCTTATACATCATATTTTTTGTGTTGTTTTATGTGGCTTTACACAGTCAGTTGCTTTTTGGAATTATTTCTTACAATTATCAGATGATATGGCATGCTCTTTGCACTTTATTGTGCTCACAAACCATTCACGTGGCCTCCATTTCCCAGGTGAGTAAAATTATATACTTGTATACCATCTCTATAATTGTATTTGTTTCATTTAAGATCATTTATCATTTATATTTTTCTTTAGAGCTGTAATGCACTCCAGAATCTGACAGATTGATTAGCTGTAGGCTCTAGAACAGTCATCTGAAACGTTGTCATACAGTGTTAGTGCTGCATTTTATAAATAGCCTTGCATTAACTAACATAGACTATATTTGAAGTATTTGGAAGTCATTCGTGTTTTCCTCCTGTAGAAAAACATCATAAGAACAATGTTTAGTGTCTCAATGTATTTCAACAGTGTTTTTAAAAGTCTAAACACTTTATTGATATAATATACAACCAAGCACATGTGGTCAGAACACAAACGAGTGGCAGGTAATGAAGTATTAAGCATTTCTCCCAAAGAAAAGCCTGTTTAAGCAAATTGCTAGCAGGCGGCTGTAGCTCCGCTCACGCTCCGCCTATTTGCCCTTGTTTGGTATCCTCCGGTCGGTGCGATAATGTGTGAACAAAATTTTAACGATTGGCCACGTCTACTTGTAGCTTCTTTTGCGTTCTTCAGAAACTTATGGGTGATATCAAGGATACTACGTCCATATCTTTTATAAGTCTATGGTGTATGCACATGTGAAATAGGCTAAACCTAACCCCACGAGCCACTTGTGACTTTATATTACATTCATTCATTATTTTCATTGTTAAACAAAAATATTTTCTTTCTATTAAAAATAAATGTATTTCCAATCTGACACGTAATTGGGAACAAAAGAAGAACGAGTTCATCAGACGCTGTATTCGAACTGGTTTAATGATCGATTGTGTCAAAACATGTTGCCATGAGCTTTACGAGCTACGCCACTCAGACTGCTATCAGTTGCGCTCTTTCGTTATGCTCTCTCTGTCAATCAAACAGTGATGGGCGGAAATCGCTCAAATAGCTTATTCCACGAGGTGCGCTATTTGCACTTAGCCTAAATAGACACTCCAAAATTGGCATTTTTTTTTTTTACCCCTCGCAGGGTCCCCAAGTGCGCACGAGCCTCTGGGCCTGTGCCCTTAATGCCCATTGTTTAATCCGACCATGGCTGGAATAAAAACTAAATAAGTCCAAGCTGCTTAAACAACTGAAAATTAGTTGAGTGTTGATCTGGCAACGAAGGCTCTGTCCACATGAACACGGTAAGTTTTTTTTTTTACGTTTGTCCACAAGACAACACAGTATCAGGTGACTGAAAGCGAAGCTTTCTGAAAACTCCGGCCAGGGTGAAGATTTTCAGAAATTCCGGTTACAGGAGTTTTGGCTCATGACGTCAGCATTTGCGACATTTTTTTTTTCTGATTGGTTAACACCACTGTGACTGGGTTTACACTAAATATGGAAGATGCAGTTGAGGCGAATTCCATGCATTTGAGGCACGGGACGATAATCCACCTTTATTCTCAATTTTGCTTTGACTTGTATGCAGTTTATTTGAGCAAATACTTGATAACTGTGTTTTGTGGGAACCCAGCATAAAAGGTCTTTATCGCAACCTATTGGTTCGGAGTTCAGTTTACACACATCACAGTGCGTTTTTGTCTTGACTGAGTTTTTTTTTTTTTTTTACAAAAGCAGGGAAAGTCCAAGCAGTGTACATGTGAATGTGGCCTAATTACTCAAGTTAAAACTAAGGGTGATTTCATACTTGCAAGTTTAGTCCGCACCAGGGTTTGTTTGACGTCAGAGTTCGATATGTTTAATCAGTGTGAACGATGTCTTCTGAAGTCTGGTGCTCACCCACAAATCGTTCCAGAGTCAGCCTAAAAGAGTTGGTCTAGGGTACGGTTTATGCGAACTCTGGTACGGTTCACTTCTGATATAAATGCAATTGTACCAAATAACGGAAGTGAACCGCCAACTGTACAACAAACTTTAGTTTTCATAACGTTCATTCATGCGTGTACGTCTGTGTATCCCCTAACGTCCTAACATAACTTAACTTTGGTGACAAGCAGGACGGATCCAGTGCAAACAGTGATAATGTCTGCTTGTCTCCTCCAAAAACAACTTCTACAGACATCACGTGATGTTGTGAATGTTTTTAATATTTTTGCAACAGACAGATGCTAGTGGCTCTCTGTATGGTGTCAAAGCCAAAGATTCAGTAAAAGCAGAACGACCGTGATGTGTGTACGTCTGTGGCTATCACCTAGCAACAGCTGTACACAACAGCTGCTTGATGATGCGAGTGTACCGGGGTTAAGAAGGAAAAAAGATGGTGTGAACAATCGAACCCGAGTTCGGTCCAGGCAATTGAACAAAATGTGAAAGGACCCTAAAGCACTAACATGACTAAAAACAGGAAACTTAAATCACAATAGCGTAAAATTGACTAAAACATTGATGAAATGAAAAGTTTGTGAGCCCATTTGAAAAAAATTCTAAATACCAAAATAGTTCATGATCCTAAAAAAAACTTGCACATTTAATCTTGGCACCTCAGGAAACACTCACAATATGATCTCAAACGTAATGCTTTATTTACTTTCATGATATATTTATAGTTTTGGATGAACTATTGACTGCAATGCTGGGTTCACAATTGTTTTGTGTTGGGGCAACCTGAAGAAAATTAAGTTAACTTCTGAATTTTAGTAAATTTAAGTGGATTGAACATAAAACAATTAAGTTGTGCCCTAAAAACCTCAAGAATTGTGTTGCTTCAGCTCATCTTAAATAATCAGTTTGAACCACAAATGTCATTTTCTGAGTGTTCTTTGAATAAAAAGGTAGTAAGATTGTACCACAGCACTGAAAAGAATCACTTCACATTTATGTCTAATAGATGTAATTGGCATAATAAATATGAGAGTACCTTATAATTAATGGCAAAGGTGGCCATCTGCATGGCCATGGACATGATGTATACAGTACTGTTGATGAGGCTGGGCTCAAACTCTTTGTACAGGTCCACAAACTGCTCTGACCTGCAGGAGAAAAACACAGAGAGAAGTCAAACATTAAAACAGACTGCAAGTGTTGTGCAAATCTGACACAAAAGAGAACAATAACGTCACATATATAAAATAAAAATCAGGTACAGACTAAACAGACATGCACTGATCTGAAGAATACTTTTAAAAAGATACGTTAATTACATCAGATACTAATTAAATCAAATTAAATGTGCACTAAAGACACTTGTGTTACATGATTTATCAAATAATCACTGATTATTTGAGCAGCAGATCATCATATTATAATGATTTCTGAACACTGCAGTGATGCTGAAAACTCAGGTCTTGCCATCACAGGAATAAATGACTTAAAATAATTAAAAGTTATTTAAAAATGTTTCAACTTGGGAAAACAAGTACTTTAAATTGCAGAAATATTTCACAATATTCCTGTTTTTACTGTATTTTCCATCACATTTAATTCTTGTGTATAAAAAGCATAAATATAAAATTAGAGAAATTAACCAACATGAATAGATACTTCTATAGTATAGGTCTCAAACTTTCTGGAGGGCCGCAGCTCTTCACAGTTTTGCTCCAGCCCTATCAAACAGAGCTGATCCAAATAATCAAAGTGTTCAAAAGAGTCATGAACACCTTCATTAGTTTGATCAGCTGTGTTTAATAGGGCTGGAGCAAAACTGTGAAGAGCTGCGGCCCTCCAGGAAGTTTGAGACCTATTATCTAGAGGATGATGATGATGAACTTCTCTTTAAATAAAAAGAAAAGAAATAACGACAGTATATATAAAATCACTAGGATATTTTATTTTTGTTGTTGTAAAATAAATTAATAATTAATAAACTAAT
Source organism: Danio tinwini (assembly GCA_903798205.1). Lineage (NCBI taxonomy): Eukaryota > Metazoa > Chordata > Actinopteri > Cypriniformes > Danionidae > Danio > Danio tinwini. Next base: position 10,502,361 of record CAIGQZ010032580.1, read on the forward strand.
TAATTAACAAAAAAGAGAAAAAAAGGAATAAAAGTCATCATTCATCCATCAACTAGAAACTGCTCATCTGGAAAAGCAGAATCAGTTTGTAACTGTAAAATCCCATGTGCCTCAAAATCTGTGGTGAACGATACCCTCTAGTGTTCATACCTGGGTGGGCTTCTGGTCTGCGCCCCCCTGTAGAGGTACACCAGACTGCAGAAGTGCACCGCAAACTGCAGCAGCACAGTGAGGACTGTGTACAGGTTGAAGATGTTTGGTAAAGGCCGCTCCTTGGACAAAGACTTTAAAGGCTGAGGAGAAACACACACACACACACACACACACCATATCACATCACATGCAATCAATGTCTATGTTTCCATCACCCTGTGTTAAAGCACATTTTGAAATACAGAATGAGAAACAAGTGATGGAAAGGCCAAATTTCAACTAAAAATCCCTCAACTTTAATAGTCGTCTATTTTAAACATCTGAATGATTTTAGTGAGCGTCTCAGGTGTGAACGGCCCTTAAAGGGTCAGTGAAGTGCCTTGAAATGTGCATTTTTATTTAATGTTTGTCAATCTCAACTGAAATAGGAAGACAGGGACATCTAGTAGCTCCTCCCCTTTTACAAAACAGCCAATAGTGTTTTGTTTTTATTACAGCTCTGCCAGTATCTGCGGTTCAGAGGACAGTCACGCTGTCTGTGCTTCAGATTGCAGTGCGCGTCTACTCGGTGTTGCGCGGTAGATTAAAGACGCGTGTGTTCAATGCGCTGCAGCTTTATAATCGTGTGTTTTATTCGCGTAAATTAATTTAATTGAGAGGTAATTAAAACGGTTTCATCACTTTTATTCATATTTTGATATATGATATTCACGACTTACCAAGTCTAGACTAGTCAAGCCAAGACTATAATATTATTTAATAGTTTTGTTGTAATTCTGTTTTATTTGCGGGTTTAAGATTAATTTAATAGCCCTTACATTACTCACGCCTCACAATAGAGACAAACGCTGACACACAATGAACGCGTGGTGGCGTCTGAAGCCGTGAGACGCGGAGCACAGACGCTCATGACAATTCTGGAGGTAATTAATAATATAATAACACTGAAACTAAAATAATAATTAAGGCGTTTAAGAATGACCAAAACAACATTTCAGATGATGTACAGTGTGCTCAGCCTGTAAACTCCAGGAAAGTGCTTCTGGTGAACTCTATGCAGTTACAAAACAGCCGCGTTTAAGGTCTGTTTCCTTTACAAATCAATGATCTTTACTGCATGATTGATATACTGTACGATATAAAATGGATCTCAGAATGTACATGAAGCACTGCATTAAATCCCATTTCCCGCGCCATGTCTTTAACATATGAACAATGTTTTTACTCCCGCTAGTATAGTCAACAGAGTTTCAGTGCATTCGTTAAGGCGGCTTTCCATCTCATTTTACGCTTGATTAACTAAATGAATGCTCGAGTTTATTTAACTGATTGTATGTTAATTACATTACAACATTGATGCTGTAAAATGAACCGTATAAAACAGAGAAGTCACATTAACTGGTGACAAGAAGTTATTCAGCGCTCATTATGACGACAGTATTCTCGCTAGTGACGTCGCGTTCTAAACATTCGATCTGCATCATATACAGCTCGGCAGTTCTCTCTCAGTGTTGTCAGTTTCTCCGTGTTGCAGTTTGTACTTGACCAAGGTGAGTTCAACACCGACGGTACGAGTGGAGCCACGCCAATCTCACGAAGTCCGCTTCGTGAAGCTTCACTCGGGCCCGTCTGTGCTGTAGTTCTTTGCGGTTTGCGTACGTAAACGCAATATCGCGAAAAATATTACGTGTTTGTTGCTCGAAATGTGCCGCCGAGCAACATTCCGGTGTAACACTGGCACAGACTGGCGCCCGGTTTGCTCGTGCACTCCCTGGGGCGAGGAGGCCGTGCACTCTAGGCAGAGTGCCACACGGAACTTTGAGGACCCTCAGGGAAACACGGGAGGCTGGTAGTGGGACCTGCTGCGAGGGTTATGGTGGGTGGGAGCAGCATGGCCCACTCATCGTCTATTTTAAACTATAGTTTCAAACTTTAGTTTACTATAGTTTAAAATAGAAACTGTTGTACCTGTATGGGTGTTTGTTGGAGCGTTGTAATGTTTTCTTTTGTATTTCAGCAGGGTTGTTGATCACAGAATACTTTTTTAACCGCGTGTCGCACTGCGATCAAGCCAGCCGTGCTTCAGGACAACACGGTCAGGACCACAGCCATTTATATTCATGAGAGCGCGGATTATAACGATTCTCGGTTATCCTTCTGTGCTTTCTGCAAGTTTATCTTTCAGATGGTTGTTTTCAGGTCAAACTAAATAAACTATACTTTTTCTAAACACCTGCATTGTGTCTTTATTTGTCCTGTAGTCTACTGTAGTGGTCATACAAGTACAGTTGAATGCTTTTTACGTGGCCTGAAAATAAATTAGTGTTTTGTGAATGTTGAGTTGAACATTCAAGTTTAATGTGTTGTGTGAAAAGTCGATATATTGATTATTGTGACAGAACTATTGAGAACCAATGATAAACACCTGTTAACAAGCAGAATCACTGACGAAAAACAAATAAATATATTTACTTTAATAAAAGGAATCACACAACATTCTGCGCCATTTAAAAAATATATACTAGTTTTGACCAAAATATTGACAGCTTATAATGTTTTAAATATAACATAACATAATATAATAAATATAATAGAACAACAAATGTTTATGTCATGACATAATTTAAATGTTAATTATTATAATAAAGCAATTTGGCAGCCTATAGATTACACTTCTGTTTAACATGATTTTCCATTAACATAATGTATTATACTGCTGTTTGCGTAAACTGCATTTTACATTAATAAAAGACATGTCACCTTATGATGTAATTATTATGTAATGTTTGTAAAAACTACAATAATACTTGTAACAGGGTTCATACGGTCATGGAAAACCTGAAAAAGTAATGAAATTTTGACATGGCATTTTACAGCCCTGGAAAAGTTTTGGAAAATCAGAAAAACCCACAAAGGTTTGGAAAAGTTATGGAAAACAGATATCTGTATACTTGAATATAGGTTAGTTGTCTTCTTTTCTGTCCTTGGCAACATACTCTCACATTATTAATGTGATGTAAGCATTATCTAAATAAATCTTAAATAGATATACATATAAATTTGGCATCATGTTGGCTCAGTGGGTAGCACAATCGTCTCACAGCAATAAAGTTGCTGGTTCGAGCCTCGGCTGAGTCAGTTGGCATTTTTGTGTGGAGTTTGCATGTTCTCCCCGTGTTCGCATAGGTTTTGTCCGGGTGCTCCGGTTTCCCCCACAGTCCAAAGTTATGTGCTATAGGGTAATTGAGTAGGCTAAAATGTCCGTAGTGTATGTGTGTGAATGAGTGTGTATGGATGTTTCCCAATGATGGGTTGCAGCTGGAAGTGCATCCGCTGTGTAAAGCATACACTGGATATGTTGGCAGTTCATTCCGCTGTGGCGACCCCAGATTAATAAAGGGACTAAGCTGAAAAGAACATGTATAAATAAATATAAATTGAAACTAAATAGATTGTTGCGTGTTGTACGATATGCTGTAATAGATTTTAACATGTACTGTTTCTTACCAAGAATATGCAGACACTGCATAAAACATGAGGTCATAAAAATTTACTTGAAAGTCTAAACTATTATGAACCCTGTTGTAAATACATGAAGTCAAAAATAAATAAATAGTTTAGTTAGAACTACAAGCAATACTGGTATCACAGTTAACATCTGACATGAATAATAAACGAAGTGAATCAAAGATGTCCTGAGACATGAATGGCTATTATTTTGGTTTTAGGTTAAACTGATCAAAGGTTTTGATCCACTTTAAATGTTGACTACTGTAAACCAGCTGGTTTAGGCTACCATGTGAATCATAATTTGGGTGGTCAGCACATGAGACATATTTTCCAGACAACAGCAACTTTGCCTTGTAAAAATGTCAAGTGGCTAGTAAAGTCGGAAAAAGACTAGCCGCAGTAGTTGATGACCAAAAAGGTGAACGTCAAGCCCTGATTGCGATATTACCTTTGAGCGTGAGATGAAGAGGAAGCAGCCGGCCAGCAGCAGGCCCTGAAGAGTGGCCTGGAAGTCGCTGAATTTGACGCCCTCCAGGTAAAGCACGGACTGACTGTAGGCCAGAATCAGAGCATTCAGTGCCAGGATCTTGAACATCTGCAGTGTGGTGACCAGAGTACAGCGGCCCTGCTTGATCACGTGACAGACTGAAAAAATAAATACACACACACACACACACACACACACACACACACACACACACACACA
>CAIGQZ010032580.1:10527099-10539863 GCA_903798205.1 Danio tinwini
AGAGCACCAAGCACAAAAACAGCCAGACACAGGAAAAGTTTCTTTCCTCAGGCCATCTACCTCATGAACAGTTAAATATTCTCCTACTGTGCAATAAATGTGCAATACTTTCTCATACGCACTTGTACACAGCACCTTATAACCTGTATATTTACAGCATATCTGTACATACAATTCAACATCCAGATCTTTTTGACTGACTGCATCTCTGTTTAATGTTTATTGCCTTTTCTTTCTTGTATTTAATTTTGTGTTATCACTCGTCACTTTATGTACACTGGAAGCTTCTGTTGCCAAAACAAATTCCTTGTGTGTGTGAAGCACACTTGGCAATAAAACTGATTCTTCTTCTTCTAAAAAAAACTTAATATAGAAAATAAAAATAATACCTTTTTATTTTAAGTTTACAATGCAAACCCAAGTAGATCCACTTATTTGGTAAACAAGCAAGTCTCTTAAATATTACATCTACTAAAAGACAGAAAATATTACTTTAAAAACTGTATTGTAAACAAATCATATGAAAATTTTCATATTAGTCAATAATGTTCCTGAAATTATAAAAAAACGGAATAAATTAACATTTACATAAGTAAATAATAGACTCAATCACCAAAAAATGTTAATGTATTCCCTATTTACTCTCAGGTGGTTCTAAACCTTTACACCAGGGGTTATCAACTATATTTGTCAGAGAGCCAGAGTTTTACTAGACAGTCTCCTTGGAGGCCGGACCCCCAAGAAGAAAATCAAATAAAAATCTCATTTTGGCTTAACATTATGCTTAATGCTTATACTTTTTCAATTTCATTACAAAACTGAAGGCATTTGATTCAGGCTCCCATCACCTATACCACAGTCAACCACTAGGACTATTAGGTATTTTGCCTCAACTCAATTCAGTTACTTTAGCCATTGATTAAGCACTGCGAGTAGCCCGTTTCAGCATTGTGATTTGAATTAAAGCCCACTTAACAATTCATTTGATGTGCAAACATTATTTGTGACCTGTTTTGTTCTGGTACCGGGCTATTTATTTACCATGCTATTTTAAGTTGTGCCAGATTCTTTTTCCTCCTTTTTTTAGTCCCGAAGCAGACATCCCAAGTATCCCGAAAGTTCTGTGAGTCTTCTGCAAATGCATAGAGACTCCCGGATGCCCGCTAACGAATGATAATCTCCTGGAAATCCCGCATCTTCCTCCCGCTCCAAAAATACAATGCGCACCTCTCTCTACAGCATCCCTCCTTGCTCTTTATCACACACACGTCGCGCGCACTCTGCCTACACCCCACCCGGTCTTCACTTACGCTAAAACCTGTTTGAAACAATAAATGCTTAACACTGCATGTTCTGTCTGAGTCTGTCCTCATTTCGAAGTGTAGCCTAAATATAGTCATAGTGGGTTATTCTGACAAGAGACTAAGTTGTTGTTATTTTTAGTTGCTTTAATAGTGTGGACCACTGTTTTTTTTTTTGATCCTCACAATTTGGAATCCAGTCGCGGGCCGGATTTGGCCCACGGGCCGCCAGTTGATGATCAGTGCTTTATACGTTTCTTTACTCTGCTAAACACAAAACAAGATATTATGAATAAAGCTGAAATCCTGTAACTATCGACATCCATAGTAGGAAAACAAATACTATGAGGTCAAAGGTAACAGGTTTCCACCATTCTTCAAAATATCTTCTTTAGTGTTCAACAAAAGACAGAAGCTTATAAATATTTTGGGAGAGTAAAGAGGTCATAAATGTTTATATTTGAGTGAACTATCCCTTTAAATGATTTATTTTTTTAAAGTAACTTACCCAGCACTGCATACTCAGTGTAAAGTTTAACAATGACTTAAATCAGGGCAGAGCGTCTCTTGCTAGCTAAAGAATGTGCACGTCAGGGTTTTTGTCAAATGTGTGTGCCGTGTGTTGGACATAATCTAACTAAAAAGCAACAGATCTGCTCACCATGTTCCTCAGGGTCTCTGGAGCTCCTTTTACAGTAGAGATGTAGCAGAGCTCGGTGGAGCCCATGCGCTCATATGACGCCAGCACAGACATCCTCTTCAGAGCGCTGGTGAAGTGAAACCTCTGATGAATCTTCAGCCCTGGAGTCTTTATGCTGCGAGCAAACACCTTCTCATCTAAACAGACCAAAAGAAAACATGTCGTGCATTACTATTAGAAGCAGATCAATCCTAAACTATCTATATTTTTGGTACTTGCAATGTACCAAAAGGATTGATCCTTAAATAGAAGTTAAATGAGTGATTCTCACTCACTCACTGACCAGGGATTTAGTGTCGCGCGCAAAGTTGATTTGATGCGCGTGAGTGTTTTAAAAGCTCCTGTGCCGTTTCCTCACTTGAAGCAACCGTGCCTGGAAACGAAACTAGTGCGATGCTCGTGCATCCACAGTCTTTTAAGGGCTTGAGATTCTTTGTAAGCAGCAGCAGTTGTTGTCGCTTTTGCTTTAACCATTCTTTAAATAGATTATTAATTGGCCTAACATTAACCCTGTGCGCAGCATCATCCTTTCATTATCGCGCACAAAATGTTTTTTACATGCTTTCTTTTGCTTGCTGTTATTTTTGTTTATATAGTTTAGTAATCATCCTTTACAATAATATTGCTTTAATATGTTGTTGTATGCATAGTTAACTGGTGATCTGGGAGCCAGAACAGACCACTGTGCATAGTTTTAGATGCGTGAGAATAAAAATATTTTAAATGTCAATTGTTTTGTTGAATAAATAGTGTATATATACAGCAGTATTTTGCTTGTTTTGACACATTATTTAAAATTTGTGGCAAGGAAATAATTTGTGTGGTGTGGCCAGAGAAAAATAAGGTAAATCCTTATTGTGTGGAGCCCTGAAAAGTCCAGTGAAAGAAAACTAATTGCAATGCAACACTTTTTTTATGAAAGCACAACCCATTTGCTCATGCTCATTGAGTAAGCTCATAAACAAAAAAAATTGTTCAATGAATGAGGAGGCAAGTGGAAAAAACACAAAATCTAAATGTAAGTAATCTAAAATCTAAATGTAAGTAATTTTAGCATGCCAAAGTCAAATTTATGCATATAAAATATATTTTCCAAACAACAAACTTGTGGCTAGTGAAAATGGCGAGTGGCTAGTCATCATAAAAAGTTAATGTCAAGCCCTGCTTCCACTGTATCTCTGCTAATGGGTATAATAAAAAAAAATCAGTGTCTGCTCACAGCCTCACACTTTCAAAGCACAGTGCACAACACACACACTCTCAGTGAAGTTTTTAAAAACTCGAGTGTGGGACTGCGGTTATCATGACTGAATGAAAAAGCACAATCTGGAGTTTTTTTTACCCCAGTTAATATTGGCGAGGCTTTGTGTGAAACTTGTCACAAAACAGTACACCACTGATCAAAGTAAAAATGACAAGAGAGTCATTTTTCATAAAAAGAAATTAAAGGGGGTAATTGTAGATTTTTTAGGAGGGTTTTTGGTAACACTTTATAATAACTACACACTATAAATCATTTATTAAGCATTAGCATCTAGTGAATTCATTATTTATTAAGCATTAACTCTACAATAATAAACGTTAGTAAGCAGTTTATAACTGCAGCTACAAATGCTCTATTCTTGACTTACAACCACATTTATAATGTGCTTAATTATTATACTTTCATAATTTGTGACTGGTTGATTTTTCATTACTAAATTAAGTATTGCATTATTTACAAACCATTTGTATTTAAGAGTAGTTGGAGGTTTTTAGGATCATTCAGAAATTCAGAAATGAAATTAACATTTATATATCTTATTATTCAGGCATATAGTAATGGTTACTATGTATGTCAATAAATGCTTTATTAACTCAACTTCATGCAGTTTTGTGACCTAATCTAAAGTGAGAACTATTTATGCTTTATAAATCCCTTATGAATGACAATTAAAGGCTTGGTATCAAATGAACAATAATATTTGCAGTCTTATCTAAAAAGTAAAATTATTGTAAAGTTTAAAAATTGCTAAATAACAGGAGTGTCAAAATATGACATACAATAGAATAAAACAACAAGAATATAATAATTTAACAATATAATAGGTTGCAATGTTTAAATTGTACAGTCATTTTATTTTAGATAAGGTTGCAAAGATTTATTTTTCATTTGATACAGTTTCGTTTGCGTATCTTCAAATGAAAAGAAATGAATAAAGTCGTTTATGTTCTTTTTTTCCTGTTTAGAATTTAACTGAGCCTTATATTGTCATTCATAAGGAATTTATAAAGCATAAATAGTCCTCACTTTAGATTAGGTCACAAAACTGGATGAAGTTGAGTTAATAAAGCATTTATTAACATACACATTAAGTATTAGTATATGCCTGAATAATAAGAATTATAAATGTTAATTTTAATAGTTTATTAATCATTTACTAACTCATTTTGAATGATCTTAAAAAACACCAACTATGCTTAAATAACTGGTTTGTTAATAATGTAATACTTAATTTAGTAATGAAAAATAAATAATTAACTAAGTATGAAAGTACAGTTATTAAGCACATTATTTGTAGCATACAGTATTTGTAGCTTTAGTTATAAACTGCTTACTAACGTTTATTAATGTAGAGTTAATGCTTAACAGATATCGAATTAACTATTTGCTAATGCTTAATAAATGGTTTATAATGTGTAATTATAAAGTGTTACCGGGTTTTTTTAGTAAGTGAGTAAGTAATGTGTATTTATATAGTGCATTTATTGTGTATGGCCATACACCCAAAGCGCTTCACAATCATGAGGGTGTCTCTCCACACCACCACCAGTGTGCAGCATCTACTTGGATGATGCGACGGCAGCCACAGGACAATGGTGCCAGTGCGCTCACCACACACCAACTATAGGTGGAGTGGAGAGACAGTGATAGAGCCAATTCAGTGGATGGGGATGATTGGGAGGCTGGTAGGGGCCAAAGGAGGGAACTTGGCCAGGACACCGGGGTTACACCCCTACTCTTTACGAGAAGTGCCATGGGGTTTTTAATGACCACAGAGAGTCAGGACCTCGGTTTAACGTCTCATCCGAAAGACGAAGGTTTAGAAGGTTTGTGCAATATTGTTTTTGTAATATATGGTGTTATATAGCCAATTTTTGTTTAATTAATAATGTTCTGTAATTTTAAAGAGCCCCTATTATGGGTTTTTGAAAATGACCTTCTATGCAGTGTGTAACACAGCACTAAGTGAATGAAAACATCAAGCTGAGGTCTAAATCTGAAAGTGCACCATGTTTAAAACTACTGATTCTTTAACAACATAGACGACTCTGAGACGAATAAATGAATCGTGTTGGATTCAGATCTTTTGCTTGAACGCATCAACGTTGATACGGTACATCACCAAATATGCGAATCTGGTAAAACATGAACGCTTCCTCTTAGACACTAACAGAGCATGGGGGATCACTGGAGTGATCATGACTGAAGATGACGATCACTGACAAGATGGAGATTCTGTAGGAAATAAAGGGTTAAAGTTCATTTTCACAACAACACCACAGTATAGCCAACCTAGTGCTGTGTTTGTTTCTGTCATTTTTCTGATGATTGATACAATAACATATGCTGCAATGCAGGATTTGTCAGTCGTTTGCTATTGAAGGAAGGAGCAGCAGAGACTATTAAGTATAGCACTTTGTCAGACTTTGACAGGGACTCCGGATCATAACATGTAAGTGATAAAAATTGTTGCCTCATATTGTGTAGTTTGCAATATATGTATTTAATAATGTGTTGTAACTTGTAATCTCTCTTGTAAATCTCTCAGGTAAAATTTTTATGGGGTTGTTCACATATTGCGCCCAAAACCACATTAAAAAAGTGACGCGTGCTTCTTCCTTTAGTGATTTAAATGCGTTTCTGAACTCGCAATCCTCTGCTTATTGTCATTGCTATAGCCAACATCGGTTGTTCCTCACAAGCGCGGCACGGTCAATTTTTAAAATAGCTCAGCTTTTGCCACAGTGTGAATTAATACTGAACGTGTATCGTTGTTATTACTTGGTGTTAGGTTAAAGAGTAGAGTAATGCTGTTTAACTGAATCACTTTAATGCATTCTTGCATTGGGCTCTCACATACTCTCTGCTACTTCATTACAACAGACTGGGTCATCAGACTAATCACAGCAGATTAGCCTTACACAAAGGAGGGGTTTGGGAACAAATGAATCGCTGAACAGTATATGAGAGTTGTTGGGATAATTAGGTAAAATAAATGTATATTATAAGACAACGAAAGTGTTTTTGACCTTGCATGCATATCAGCCTGTTATTGGAGAACCCCAAAACCAACATATAATCTTTATAATGCATAATAGGGGCTCTTTAATAAATTTGTCTGCTGTATTTTATTTAATATTAATACTGAAGGTATTTAAAAATAAAATCCCTAAAAAATTTTTCATTGAAGTTTCTGTAGCGATATTGATGATACTTGTCTTGAAATACTTGGTATCAGATTGGAAAGAAAATAATTGGTATCGCCCATCCCTAATCACTATTAATGTACACTACTACCATTATACAAACATATTCTGGCAAATATTAAAAATATATATTTCTGCCATTCTGCCAAAAATAAGAAGTTTTATGAAACGATCAGTTTTGTATGAGTGTCAAGTTCTCAAATAGTAAAATTCCTTTCAATTCAATTCATCTTTATTTGTATAACGCTTGTACAATGTAGATTGTGTCAAAGCAGCTTCACATAGAAGAATATAGTGAATTGAAACAGTGTCAGTTCAGTTTTCAGAGATTAAGTTCAGTTCAGTTCAGTTTAGCTCAGGTCAGTGTGATTAATATTCACTACTGAGAGTCCAAACACTGAAAAGCAAATCCATCGATGTGCAGCTCTACAGACCCCAAACCATGCAAGCCAAATCAATAAAATGAAATTCAGTTAAAAATGGAACTATTGCAGATAAATGTTCAACAGTAGTTGGATTCATTCATCTAAAATTGTGATATCCCACACTATATAGTTCATTTAGTTTTGCATAGTTGTTCTTTTTATAAAGCACTTTTTTAGGAATGGCAGGTGTTCAAAGTGCTGTAAAGCTATGAGTTTAATAAATTAAAATAATAATAATACATTATGAAACATAATATGATGGAATATAATTTGTGAATAAAATAAGTTAAAATAACAGCTTTCACACCGTGTTAAACGCCAGACTTTGAAGATAGGTTTAAGCTGTTTGGTCCATTCTAACATGCAAAAGCAGAGTGTTTTAAAGCCACTGCAAATGCACGGTAATAAATCTCCTCAATATAACCCAAATGTCCAGCAATGTGGAAATCTCAGAGCCTTAAAGATGATGATGCATGGCTTAGCCTCTGTCTTGTGCAGTGTATTAATCAGACCTTTCGTCAGCGTCCAGTCTGCGGCGGTCAGCATGGCCTTCTCCAGGGGATCCCCCACCAGCTGACCATCATCTAGAGTGACCAGCGAATGACATGTCGCCACCACCCGATGAGTGTCCACTGGAATCTCTGACACTGGCATCACCTGTTTCCCTTCTCTAAGGGAAAAAGAGGAACACAATTACACACATTTCACATATACGGCCTTTTCAGAAGCTGTCATAGTTGAGTAAACTTTTATACTTGTAAAACCAAACTACGGTAAGTGTAATATTTGTGTCTGTGTGACACTTGTCACCAATGAGAAAGGTAAATTTCTTTGAAAACCAAAAGTAAAAATACATCTAAAAGCATCGACTGCATGATGAAGGCTATTAGAATGTAGTTAGATGTGTGGGTACATTTGCAATTGCCATGAAAATCCTTCTGTCAAAAAAACAAACTTTAATAAAAAACAGTTAATAAAAAAACTAAAACAAAGTATATATCATGCTATCTATAAAAAAAATGTCTGCATGTACATTTCCTCCAGAAAATATTAACTTAAAGACTCCCACTATACCCATTTTTGTCTGTTTCTGCCTTCTGAATTACACATTCAGCTTGAATTAACAAGAAATTATTAAGTTTAATTATCTTTTTTTGTGCTTAAATAAACATCTACATGAAACATCTCATATTCATCTTATTTGTAATTTCGATTATAAAAACATTATTTTGTGTCTGTCCCCAAAACATGACGATCTTTTAAGCACTGACAGAAAAAGCATGCGACTTGCTGCAAGTGATGTCCCTTCCTTTGGCAGGAAACTGTAAAAGGAATTAATTTTCTCCCATACATCTGTACAAAATGTTTAGGATACACCTAGGGCTGCAAAAATCCGGAAATTTTCAAGGCTGGATACTTTCCATGGGAATTAACACAGGGTTTCTGCAGGTTTCATCAAGTCAACTTTAAGACTTTTTGAGACCCTTTTAAGACCATTATGAATGAGATTTTAGACTTATACAGGGCTAAACACTAAGAATTTTGTGTAATGGCCCAGTTGGTCCAATGGCATTGGAAAAAAACTAATGTAGTTGTTTCTTAACCACATATTTTAATGTGTCAAAACAAGAAAACTCTAGTTGTATAGACTTTTATTTTCAATTTATAAAACCTTATGTTTCATGCTAAATTATAAATATCATATCGTCTCACGCTTACTTATGCAAGTAGTTTGTAGTTGTGTAAATGGAAGTTTATGTAAAGAGATATATTGCTGCTATTATCATGAGGAATTGTGTAACTGGTTTTAGTTCTTTTCCTGATGAGGGAAATTAATAAAGAGAATTTGTTGAAAAATGTCTAACAGCTGTGGTGAAATAAACATCTCTTAGCAATAAAAATAACTTCTATATATATTTATATAAAATTTATTGAGATGGATTGTTGGTGGTTGGATGGGTGTTGGGCTGCTTGGGTAACTTTACTTTGACCACTTTGAAAATTATGACCCGTTTAAAATGATTTAGGACCTACAACAAAATATTTTTGTGAGTTTAAGACTTTTTAGAAAAGTAAATTAAAATTTAAGACATTTTAAGACTTTTCAAGACCCCGTTAACAGGAATATATAGGAACTAATGGGAATAAACTGTGAATTTGATAAACTGAAGTTTAGCCCATGTCAGGGTACTTAATTGTAAATGAAAAAAAACACACTTACTGCATAATTCTGAATAAAATTTATCAACCAAAATGTTTATAGTCAAATTTGTATCTAAATTTCGAAGTCATAAAAACAATCCTGTAAAGTTTCAAACTTTCCAAAATTCCCAAGATAAAGTTCCTATGGAAAGGCTCCAGAAATGAACCGGAAATTGTCCACCCCTTTGCAACCCTAGATACAGCAAGAGTATATAAATGATTTGTCAACTCTGTTACTGTGATTTTTCTGTAAAAAACAATCTGATGTGAGATTGGGCTAAAGCACAAAATGGTGGAAAATGTCAAATCTACTTGTGGTTTAAACTAAGTTACATAGCTAATAACAGAAATCAATATTCCTATCACATTTGAGCATTTTGGGATATTTTCCACAAAACATACATACCATTTTCTGCCATTACTGCACACTCCTATTTTATCCAATAACAAAAGATTAAATCCTCAATGACAAAAATCAGCTCCTATCAAATTCTCCAGCTTTAGTAAACTTAAAACTGCTAAATAGTTTTCTAAAGAATGACAAACATGAATTTCAGATTCAAACCAAGATATATGAAACTGTTATTGATGAATAAAGCGCAATATTCACTTCAGGTCTGAAGCTAAATTACAGGAAAGCAATTACGTTTAGACAGATGTTGATTTCATAATAATATTTATATAGCGATTCTTGTTTTATTATATGCAAATATCCAAATGAAGAAATATTAAATGTGTATCATCATCCCTGTAGATGTTGCATCTGAATAAACATTGTTTTCGGAATCCAGAAATGAGCACTCGTTTTATTTGTACACATTAACCTTCAAATAGTCTGTGAAAAGCAGACTATTCATTCACCTGAGCCCTGCGACTCCACGAACCACCAGGCTGTCACTTGTCAGGGTGCCAGTCTTGTCGAAACAGCAAATCTCCACTTTTCCAGCAAAGGGGATCCTGAACGGTTCTGTGCAGAACACATCTGTGAGAGAAACACACAAGAGGCGAGTATGAGAAGGCAAAGATAAAATAGTGTGATAAAAAGATAACAATGTTAAATCCAACCTACAGAGTTTAGCCAGCGCTATGAGAGATGTGTTAACAGCCAGCGAGAGCTCTATGGGTAATTCAGGAGGAACCACTGACGTCAGGATCAGCGTACACTCCAGAAACAGCTTATACTTGTTTCTGCTTGGATCCTTTGTCCCTGAAAGACACACACACAGAGAAAGAGAGGTATTTAAGAGACTAAATATAGAGAGTGAGAGCATCTCAACCAACACCCTAGCTCCCTAGGTAGTTTATCAGTAGGTTGTGTTGTGTGCAGGAATTTAGGCATTGATAAGGACAGTGATGAGCTTGGTTTACTACACATTGGGACACATGGGGCCCTATCATACACCCAGCACAATGAGGCCCAAGGCGCGACGCAATTGTTGTTTGCTAGTTTCAGCTTGAGGCAATCGTCGTTTTGACCTTTTTTTACCACGCTGTTTAAATAGCAAATGCATTTGCGCTCATATGTGCGCTCATAGGCGCTGTGGTCTAAAAAAAGAGGTGTGTTAAGGCGCATTGCTGGCGTGTTGCTATTTTGAGGAACTAAAATAGACTGCACAATAGACAGCTGAGAGCAGGTCCAGCACAGAGCGCGTTAGTTGTGCGGCTCGCTTACACATTGCTTAATACACACAGGATGTACAGCAATATGCAAATATCTTTACAAATGAAAAAGAAATAAAGGATTAAAACATTACAAAAAGTATTATTTTCTACATAAATATAAAAACTACTGCTTTCATGCCTTCATCTCAGGGGGCTTTTTCAGTTTATTCATGACAATTTGCTTTTGTATAATGTTATTATAATTTATTATATGCATATTTGTATTTGTTTTATTAAAAACAAGCTTAGATTTGCCCACCTGTCTGGTTTTAGACCATATGGGGCATAGCATGTGTATTTGGAAAAACTCAGTTTTTTGACCACACTTCATTATTAGTGTTCATTTATTCATTTGCTGGAAATTAGAACTGAATTTAGAAATAGTTTTGAAAGAAATCTTTGCGCTTAACAAACTAAATTAATTATGTAGGCTAATGGATGTCTGTGCTTACAACACGTTTCCTTATCCACGGAAGAGAGTGAAAGTAAAGAATGAGGAGGCTCATTCTCACCCTGCAGATGCTCTGTTTAACTGTTTTCTCGCTAATGAATGCTCAGTTATTCCACTTACAAAGTCCGCCATGTAAATAGCAAATGAGCTATGGCCTGACGCCACTGACTCTTAAGGGGAATGGGAGATGAGACTCTGATTGGTTTATTCTCAAAACACACCTATAAATCATTAAGAAAATAAACCAACCCTGTTAGACCATGCGCTGTGGCGCAAAGTGTAATTTTCAATCCATTCCAACAAAGACAGTGTTCCGGCACGAAAAAACCATTTTCAAAGCAGAATATCAGACTTCGGCATTGTATTTCAGTTAAACAAGAATGTTCACTTAGGATGTTTCTTAAATATCGGCACACATATTATGGTATTTTTATGCTTTAGAAGAGTCAAAAACTTACATACAGCACCTTTAAAATGGCTGTTGACCTGACCAGCATATTGACAACTGAACCAGGGTGCTGTGTAAAGCCTGGTTTATACTTCTGCGTCAAGTGATTGCCGTAACCCACGGTGTATGCCTTGTGTGTAGCCGTGCATTTATACTTCTGTGCGCTGTTTCTGTTTCTCTGCAATACACTTCTGAAACACTAGCTGGCAGTAGGTGTTTGTTTCTCTTTGTTGAGTTTCTTTGCTGGTGTTTTATTTTTTCTGAACACTTCCCTAATGTACAAGTGGCTCAAATTCGCTCATTTTGAGGTGGAAACCGGCAGACGTGCAACAATATTAATCATAAGGTAAACACAAAACAACAGTCTCCATCCGGAGCTCCTTCACGGGACTCCACACTTGTAAACACTCGCTGCATCGGGCGCGCAGCTTTCACCTCCACCCACACTCGTCAGCGCTACCAAGCCGACCAATCACAGAGCTTGCGATACGCGTACGGGTTACATTTTTTGAGAGGTGCGCGTCAACGTCGCCGATGGTTACGTCGAGGGGCTATGCGTCTACACGTAGACTGTGCTGTAGTATACGCGTGCGCTTGACGCAAAAGTATAAATCGGCCTTTAGGCACACCCTATGTGAGTGGTTCTCAATTCCGGTCTTAAGACCCTGCGGCCCTGCATATTTTGTATGTCTCTCTTATTTGACACACAAGGGTCAGTTAATGAATCTCTCAGTTAACGAGTTGATGATCTGAATCAGGTGTGTTAAGTAAAGAAGACATACAAAATGTGCATGGTGGGGGGGCCTGAGGACTAACAGGGTTCAACGCTAAGGATTTTTTCTACTTGCCCGATCGGGCCAGTGGTTCAGATTTTTACTTGCCCTGCCAAAATTTTCACTGGCTCCACCAAAAAAAAGAAGTTAATAGCTATTTCTTAGCATATACAGCATTTTAAATAATGTGTCAAAAGCCAAACATAATTGTAATACCTAACCTTTTTATTCAACATAACTTTTTTTTAATACAATTGACAATTTTTAAAAAAAATCAATTGTGATGTAACTTAATTTCATAATGTGTGTATGTATGTGTGTGTGTGTGTGTA
>CAIGQZ010032580.1:10566587-10578498 GCA_903798205.1 Danio tinwini
TTCTCATACGCACTTGTACACAGCACCTTATAACCTGTATATTTACAGCATATCTGTACATACAACTCAACATCCAGATCTTTTTGACTGACTGCATCTCTGTTTAATGTTTAATGTTTATTGCCTTTTCTTTTCTTGTATTTAATTTTGTGTTGTCACTCGTCACTTTATGTACACTGAAAGCTTCTGTTGCCAAAACAAATTCCTTGTGTGTGTGAAGCACACTTGGCAATAAAACTGATTCTGATTCTGATTCTGATTCTGATTCTGATTTAGTATAGTGTAGACAATGTATGACCTTGAATTGAATCAGTTGGTGTCTGCTGTTGACTGAGCATGACTGTATTGAAGTCAAACAATTGTCCCATGTGTCGACAGAGAGTTTGATTCCCAAATCTTATTTCCAGGCAACTTTAAATTTCATAGTGGATACTGTAACACAACTTTTATAGTTGTAACACACAAATTTAGAAATAAGATGTCTAGAATAAAAAAGGTTCATTAAGATATCATAAAGCACATGTTTTTCTGGACAGAGTTCAAAATTTTATAATAGTTTTCATAACTGGCTGTTAAATATGCTACTTCTGGGACAATTTAGACATTATAAAACGAGACAACAAAGCTGAAGAAGAAAAAAAATCCTCACTCAAGTGCTTCTTAACTTTTATGAATTTCTTTCTGCTGTTGAACACAAAAAATATTTTGAAAAATGTTGTGGGAAAACAAAGCCAATGGCTGCTTCTCCCCCCAATATTCTTCAAAATATGGTGTTTTGTGTCCAACAGAAGAAACAAATTACTGTGTATGTGTGTTTTAAGCTTTGTTGTCTGTTGTTTTATGATGACAGCACACGGTTTATTCCACCACACAGGATGAAAATGTCAAAAACCAATATAATTATGTATTCATTATCAATCAGACAACTGTCAGTGAAGGTACAGTTGAAGTCAGAATTATTAGCCCCCCTTTGACATTTATTTTATTATCATTTTTTTTATATTTCACAAATTATGTTTAACAGAGCAAGGCAATTTTCACAGTATGTCTGATAATATTTTCTCTTCTGGAGAAAGTCTTATTTGTTTTATTTCGGCTAGAATAAAAGCAGTTTTTAATTTTTTTATATAAATAAAATATATTGTGTTTAAAGGGGAGAACGTTTTTGTTTTTGTACCCAGACATTTAAAAAAAAAACATATTACAGCAGTAATCACAATACTGTAAAACTGTGATGTTTTTATCCAAGGTTATCATAACATCAGAATCTTATACCAGCCCATGCCTAAATGTCAATAAAAGTAAAATGTCAATATAACAAAGATTAATTTGATGAAATGTACAGACAGGGGCGTTGCTAGACATAAAGCTCTACTGGAGCACACCCCCCCCTTAAAAATAAAAATTATATGTCATTATATTATCATTATACAATTATTATTCTAAATAAATAATCCCAAATGTAACTGGAAAATTATGTAGGCACAATGGAGTGATATGCTAAGATCATTTAAAAAATATTTTGCATGAATAATTTTATTTGAATGAAATTCTATAGACAATTCTATATAATACAAAAAAGAGGTTTAATTATCTGTTGTCTTAGACTTGACACATGGCAGAGAATTGGGTTTATTAAGTTTTACCTCCCTGACTGCATCCCTCTTTTGTGCTTCATACAAAAAAATCTATCAGGAGGCATTCTTAGTATGATCACCATCATATTGTTCAAACTTTAGTTTTGTCGACTTGGAAAACTCACTGCGTGCCGTCACCTCCACATAAAAGATTAAGGTTAATGCCAGTTTCACAACATATGAGCAGCGCGTGAGCAGCGGGTATTTTTTGCATATTAACAACCGGGACTTGCACCGGGAGAAGAGCAGCGCGTCGGGGTCCAGCAGGAGCGGTGTGTGGTTTTCTGCGCACATGCAGAGATGCGTCAGTTTGCTTTTTGATTAAACTACACTGCTTTCACCAACGTTGATTCGGTTGCACATAGAAAATAACATCTTTATTCCTGGATTCCCCCTTTTAATACATACACTTGCATATGAAGTAAACCATATCTCAAAGCATTTACTAGGGCACTGACGATTTTTACTGGGACACATGCCCCAGTAAATTGGGTCTAGCGTCACCTCTGTGTACAGATATATATATGTGTGTGTGTTTGTAGCACCTCCAGTATGCTATTATATTTTAAATCATTATAATTACCATTTTCCTTTAAGCCTTTGTTTTATTTTTTTGTCAGTTTAGCTAATTCTTATATATTTTTAAATGAGTACAAGTCAAAATAAGTAGGTATTTTAAAGGGCACATAGTTGTTTGTGTCTCCAGAATGTGTCTGCAAAGTTTCAGCTCAAAACCCCCATCAGATTATTTATTATACCTTTCAAAAGTTTGTATTTTATACCTCTGAGCATCAGGTAGCGGTTTTTGTGGCCTGTGCCTTTAATGCTAGTTCTCCCCGCCCACCGTTCCCACATGCCTGTCTAGTGTGCCTTAATCTCCGCCCTCGGCTGCGTCAGACAACAGACAGACATGAAGGAAGCAGATCTCACATAGTGTTTGTGAGAAATACTACAGTAAGACCTTTACCAATGAGTATTTGATGCATTTGTTGTGGAGTTGCAACGATGAGTCACACACAGTGTCGTTACAAAGTTCACTCACACACACAGATACACACACAGCGCGCACACACACACACACACACACACACAGACAGCGCGCCCGTTTAGCTTTGCACACTAATGTGACGGGATACACATTAGTATCCACTGCTGTATGGATATCCATTATGTTAAATGTACAAAATAAACTTGATTTAACGTCAACAAACCGAGATTGACGTTTCTTCTTTTATAATTGTACTGACATGCGGCTGTGGTGCTGAAGTAAATCACTGTAATTCATTGCAAATATGCACGGTTTTAAAACATTTTAACCTTGTAAAACTCACTCTTGATCACATTTGATGATGGTTGATAATCCTAGCGAACTGAACAGAATTTTAATTGGTTGTTGCTTGATCGGATACGTTTGCGGCTGGAGGTTAACGACAATTATTTATGTTATATATGAAATTTCAGATTTATTGTATTTTATTAACGTCTACCCCCACCCCAACCCTAAACCCAACCATCACAGAAGCGTAAAAACAGAAGACGTACCAACTATTATTTATCTTATCTATTAAATTACCCAATAAATTGTATGTTTTTAGCCCCCACTCCCACCCCAACCCTAAAGCCAACCGTCACAGTACTGTAAACATATTAATTATTGTTATACAGTGTCACAAAAAAAATGCCGCTATATTAATGTGCATATCGCACTTCCGGCCGGCCGCGTATCCGATCTAGACTTTACCACTTTTATTCCTGGTTGCTTTGCGCACGTCCTGTCTTGTTGATATGATTATACGCATTACTACGGAGACATGTTAATACACAGCTGTCAATCAACTCTGTGGGCAAGCAAACTGCACTCCTACGTCAAGTCATTCATTTTGAGTCGGTCTCAAAATGAAAGGGATTTGGATCCTATTTAACATAAAAAAAATTAAAAAAAGAGACTTATTGTGTATATATCACCCCAATAGGACTGTGGACACACTGTACCTACACACACTTCTGTCCAGACAGCTTACAAAAGATGATTTTCACCATAGGTGCCCTTCTATTACATAAACCTTTATGCTTCACGCTACATCTTTGACTCAAATCTACTGCAGAAACACAAATATGTTCCTGAATAAAATTCCTAAAAGCTCACATGACAGTTTTCCCAATACAGTGGCTGACAGAAAAGCTAAATCAGGAACTAAACCGTTTATTTACCCAGTTGAATGTGTAAGTCTGTCTGTATGTGATATTGTTGTCGTTTGTCGCTGCAGTCCAGTAATCAGGAAGATCCGCTCAGACTGTGCGAGTGAGTTCTCGGTGTTCGAGCGCTGTCTGCAGGAGAACCAGAGCTCAGCTGAAGTCTGTCAGTCTCACCTCTCACGATTCCTGATCTGCGCCGAGACCGTCGACCTCTCCACAGTCGGTGAGAACTGACCTCTGTGTGTGTGTATGCTTTTGTCATATCCAAAGTCTGCAGCGTAAAGAGATAATGAATGAACAACTTTCTTCCAACAGCACATGCTACGCCTCAGCCCTCATAGACGGGTTCTGTCTAATGAGGAACACGGGTGATTTATGCTCAATACTGGGAAGAAATGGGTTATGAAAATGTATGAAGAAGAAGTGACACACACACACACACACACACACACACACACACACACACACGCACACACACACACACACAAGAACTTAGTATTTTGCAAACCTTTTGTTTTTCTCAAACAGTATAATGTGATTTTCTTCTTTTGTTTGTTGGAAGTTTTCACACTATTTATGAGATGAATGATTTTTAAAATGTTTCCATGATATTAAAAACACACAGTTGCAATAAAAAAATAATATATTTTTAAAAAATCTCTCTACCCTTTTGAAGATTGTGTCTTGTTTTAGCAGCGTTTTGGTTCACTGTTAAATCGATAAATCCCAAAGTGTTTATTGTTCACTAAAATGAAATTCTGAAGTGAGAATGCACACAGGGCTTATAACAAGAGATATAAAATAATATATGTTTTAAATGAGATGTAAAAAAGGTCTGAAATTGGGGTGGGGGTGTGTAATTCTTTTTAGATTAACATGCTCTTCTTTCTTTGGTTTTATTATTATTATTTGCACATCTCTGAAACATGGATTTTTTTCTAAAAAAGGGATTTGGAGTATCAAAACAATAAAGGTAGTTTACGGCTTTACATGTTTCCCCCCATAAATTTAAAATGTGTCTCTCAAAAGAATAAAATTAAAACTATTAATAAATACAGTGATCAACATAAATGAGTACACCCCATTCTGAAAATGAATATTTAGGTAATGTATTTTAGTGCATTTGAAGAAAACAGATTTAATATAAGGTAATATATATATATATATATATATATATATATATATATATATATATATGTTTAATATGTTTATTAAAATAATAGTTTAGTTACCAAACTAAATCGAACTAAAACTTCTTATATCTTCAGAAATAGAAAGATATAACATTTAAATTCATGTGAAATATTGGGGATTGAAATGACAAAATTGTTAATAATTTGTTTAGTTTCTCTTGAATTTTGCGCTTTTAAAATGTGTATTTAATATTTTTCTATAACATAAATTTGGGTGTACTAATTTTGGACCATTATCGTAAGTTATTTCGTTAGATAAGCTCCAGATTTGGCTTCAGTACTGACTAATCTAATGTATATGCACAAGTACAATATTGTTTAGCTTCCTATTAAAAATCTAAATTTAAATGAGAGATTTGTGAAGGGTGTACTTATATACAGTATGTCGAGCACTATATGTATTACCATACACTTATGATTTATGATGAGGTTTGTTTATATACCAAAACATACTTGAGCATATTTAAAACAAGGTTCATTTGATGTCATAAAATATTAATACTAAGTCTTTATACAACACTTTAAACTACTAGGTTTGACTTTAGGTTTTTAATAATTGAAACTATGATCAAATCTAATGATCACATTAATATTTTTTATAATATATAATAATAATAATAAGTCAGAGTAAGTGTTTTATTGGCCACACTCCATTTTAAATGTACAATTCACGCTATTAACAAACCATTAACAAAGTCTTTTACATTTAGTCATTTAGCAGAAGCTTTTGTGCAAAGCGACTTACAATTGAGCAGGCATTCAGTGATTCATTAAGAAGAGGCAATGCATACAGATAATTTAGTGTTTAGTGAACTGACAGTTTCAATTCACTATAAACTTCCATGTGAAGCTGCTTTGACACAATCTACATTGTATAAGCGCTATACAAATAAAGATGAATTGAATTGAATTGTTGGAATATAGGAGTTGTTTTAGAGAGAGAGAGGAAGTGCTTCAATACTTTGTTTTGTTATTATTCATCCGGGTTCAGGTGTTTTTAGTTGTCATTTAAATCATACCAGTGAATGCTAGAATCCGCCTTTACGCATGTGCGACGTCGTAAATTGTATTTCAAGTGTAAATGCATGAATCGGACATGAGCCACAATTAAAAGAACGTGTAAACCGACTGTCAAAAAAAATCTGATATAGGCAACAAATCAAAATTGGGCATCAAGACCTGACAGTGTAAATGGGGATATTGAATGAAAAGGTTTTGGATATGTTTTACTGCCTCTCTGCAATGGCACAAGGCGGCGCTCACACCCTGACCGGAGGCTCCGGGAGAGGATGTAGACCTTCAGGAGCAGGTGGAGGGTGCAGTGCCAGTGGCTGGCTTTTCCTTTTAGCTCAATAAACTAATTACCTGCTTATTGATAGTTAGTAGTAGTTGGGTTTGGGTATAAGGGATGTAAAATAAAATCATAGTTTATAAGTGCTTATAAACTTAATATTTTGATAAGGCAGGCAATAAGCCAGCAAATGCTGTGAATTGTTACTTAATCTAAAGTGTTACCATTTTAATTTTACATAATGATATCCATTACAGCGAATGATCATTTCACTAATATTTGGCCATTTTATTTTCACAAAATGCATTTCTAGAAATTAAAGTATATAAATCACTTTTGTAAATCGATGCAGACACAAAATGGGCTAATAATACTAGCTTTAAGAACTAAAAGAATCTGTTTGAGATACCTGCTGATTCAATGTGAATTAATGAGCCTAACTTCAGGTTTATGTCATGTATAAATGGTTTTTCTTGTTCTTCTTGTTGTTTTTCTCCATACCTCAGCCTCGCTGTGTAATATTAAACTAAAGAATGCAGGCATGTAATGTCTCCCCCTCATATGCCCAACGGTTCCCCGCGTCCAGGAACAAAAGAGTGAAGGGGAGGCATTAGATTAGGACTGCTTTGACCGCTGAGTAAACGGGTGGGAGGACACAGACTTCTGAGCCTTTGACCACCGGCCTGAACAGATCTTTCATTTATCACAAGCAGAATAAAAAATGTAACCGTTATTCCCTGAATCACACACATGAGCCATAAACCACACAGCCGAGGATCAGTGCTTGAAATGACGAGTTATATTGGAAAAAAGCTGAGAACAACAGACACTAAAACACAATCACTGAAGAAAACAGAAAGACGTACCAATTAATCTCCTCATCAACAGCCGGAGAATTATTACACCACTCCAAAAATCAAACAGTTTCACAAATGAATACTAGAAACTACATTTGAGTTGTTTTTTCATAAGCAGGTGGTGTTACTGTACATTCCTCCATATAAATATTACATTTCACATCTACAGTGTGTCATGCTGCAACATAAATATTCCAATGATATTTCAAATAGCCAACAAGAGGAACAGAATGAGTAAAAAGAGGTGAAGTAAGTACACAATAGTGGCAATCACAACAACAGTCATGTGACCAACACATTTAGGTAGTATATTACATTAAAGCACACTTTGCCAAACGTACACGTCTTGTAACATTTAAGGGGTATTTTTTAAATACTTTGTGCTATTTTTCTTGTGATAGATGTCGTATTTATAATTGACCCTGTATCTGTGATTATATCTAACCCTGTAATGGCAATAACCCTGATTCTTTCCTCATCATTAAGTCAGTTTTTCCTACATTTTACCTGATGCCTAACAATCTAAAACTTTGCCTGTTTCTTCATGGTCACCGCTAATGCTGAAAATCTACCCTGTGTCCAAACTTTATACAGTTCAAAACCTGAGATCGAAATTAAATAATGTCATTCGCGGTTTTGTTAAAAATTTATATCTATTTCCTTACTAGTGGTCAAATCAAGCGATGGATTTTACTTGATTTATCGATGTGTGTTTTGATAGTGTTGACTGAGTCACTATGGTATGTGTCTGCTCTGCTCTATGAACCCTGTCAAAACTCCCTCACTCGTTTTGTCTGAGATATTTAATTCAGTGTTGTATTATTCTAAAGATATTTCATTATTTATAATCTATTTAAAAACTTTTAATGCACAATTAAAAGGATAGTTCACCCCAAATTGTACATTTCCTTCATTTATTCACAATCAAGTGGTTGTAAGCTTTCTTTACTTGTCTTCTGTTAAATGCAAAACAAAATATTCTGAGAAAAGTTGAAAAAAAAAAACAGAAGAAGAAGAAGAGAAAAAGATAGAAGAAAGGTTTGGAAATGTGAAGGATGAGTAAATGATGACAGAATTTTCTGTTTTGGGTGAACAATTCCTTTAAGGCAGCATTAAGAAAACACTGGGAAAAAAAACTGAAAACTAAATCTTGAAGAATAAATAAAGAAAAACTACCAAATAATTTTTTTAATGAGAAATTTAACATCATAATAGGTGCACCCAGTATTATTTTACTTTTTAGACATGAACAAAATCAATAATTTTTCGAAAAATGATGTATAATTATGCATTATCATGAGATTAGCTTTTGTTTTTTAATAGTTGTATGTAATTTTCATACATTTTAGCTTTTTGAATTATTTTATTACATACGATATATGCTTTTGTGATGCTGCATTCATGCCACTAGGTGTCAGTTGAACTCCCAAGACTAATTTATCAGTCAGCTCCATGAACATACATTAGCAAAAACTAAAAATAACTACTGAGTGCATCTTCAATAGTTTTCTGTAGAATAACATAAAGATGGTTATAACCGTTGTAAGAGTGATATGAAATTTTACTGTGGTTTTGTCCAAAATATCTTACTGTATCCTTTATAGCGCACTATTTTAGTGGACAGGCATTTGTAGTTGTGTCCAAATCCGCCCTGCTGAAAAAAACAGCATAAACCATCCTAAGCTGGTTGGCTGGTTTTAGCTGGTCGACCTGCCTGGGTTTAAAGGGGTTTTGGCCATCTCCAGGCTGGTTTCCAGCTATTACCAGCCTGGTCTTAGCTGGTCATGCTGGGAGATGACCAACATCAGGCTGGTCAAGCTGGTTTTAGCTGATCATTTTCCTGCCTGACCAGCTAAGACCAGGTTTAAGCAGTTTGTTTTTTCAGCAGGGCGTAGTGAACAGATCAATTGGCTCTTGATTTTCTATACACTTATTCAGTGGACTTTATATTTTTATATTATATTTTTGTCGGCCAACCTGAAAATTTGCATTCTGGACTACCTTGGCAAAACTTAATATTATTAGAATGTATTCATTAGGATTAACCCCATGAGAAGCGGCATCTCATTTTTGAGGCTTCCCGCAATGTATCATGATCACAGTATAATAACGAAAAAAGGTGCAGGTTGCAAGACTAACGTCAACAAAATAATTTCAAACAAATTCCTGAAATTTATAATAGTTTGCAAGAACATGATCAAAACAGAGAGGCTGTAGTGAATGTTTGTAAATGACACTCTCCTTAGTCAATGTTTTTAGAGCTCTATAGAGGGTATTACTGATGTGTTAAATATTTTGAGCTTGTGCGTTTTATTTTACACATGCATCCAAAGACAAAGATAAAAAGCTCATTAATTTGGACGATGAAACAGAAAGTGGTAAAATGGGAAGCTGATGGTGAACTTGCCTCCCAACTGTTATAAAAGCAACATCTTTATAATATAAATGTGAGTAGTGTACTAAAGGAATTCAAGGTGCATCTCAATCAGCTCCAGAGGAATTGTAGATGGTGTACAAATTTCGGCCATTGGTGAGGACAGTATCTTAGTTTACTACACAGAACGTTGTAAAACATAAAAATTTAAACAAATGTAATGAATAACAGCAGAACTGATATTTTCACATATTAATTCCATAAATTAATACAAACAATTTTAAAAAGTACATTATAAGTAAATTGACAAACTATTAATTGATTATAACTATTTGCTAGATTGTTCTGTACCTGCATTAACTATGTTTATGGTTAACTAAATAAACTCTCTCATTATGTATGATGACTTGGTTCATGTGATTCACGTTTCAAACTTCCATTAAGAAAATGTAGGCTGCATTCCAGTCCAATTTTTTTTCTGGCTAACTTCCCTCGTACTCGTATCTTCGAATGTACATCACTGATTATATTTCACAAGGGTCCAATACTGCAGGAACCTTTGAATTAGTTTAACAGCAATGCCCTAATACATTGTTAAATTGCATTGCATTCTCAGACATATAAGTTCTAGAGTGGACATATGAATCCGTCTCCCTTCCCTGGTCAAAATCTAGGGCATGTCCATGTAAGCTTCCCTCATTCACTTGATGAAGTGGAACACACTTTAAAATGGGAAGTGCTAAGAAAATTTCACAAGTGCGTATCTAAAAGTTGATTGACGTTCCCTGATTTTCATGGAGCATTGTTGGATTTTTCAGGGAACGAAAGTGTGAGTGCTTTGGAAAAATTTGGTGACTGAGACAACCCTTAAAATGGCTGACTCCCTGATCCATGCACACCTACTAAACAAGAAAGCTTTGATTGAGACGCACCCTCAGACATAATGCATCCACCATGTTATCATTATCGCATGACCTACCAGTGTCAGTTGCGTTGCTTCACTGCCATTCATAAATTCTCTCTTGTGGTCTCATGGGATAGTAAAGCGTCTATTAAATGCACAATACAGAATCTGAGTAGTAGGTCATGCTGGTACTTCTCAACTACTACTGTTAAATCAAATACTATGAATTTGGACATGCTGCTTGGCTCACATATAGTTTTTTCCACAGAATATACATGCAATGTTTGACACACTTTTGAAGCCTTCACTAATGAGCAGAGGAGTTGATTCAGGTGAATTTGATTAGGAACAGCTGCAAAATGTGTCTTGCTGATGCAATAGGATCTGGATGCAGCCTTTATGATGCAAGCTGAGATTGCATCACTCAGCGATGCAATGCCAGACACAATGCACTCAATGAAGTGAGTGACGTCACAGTGACGGGTGGGGTTAGGTGAGCGCAATAAAAAGCATTAGATGCAGCCCAGATTGCACTGCACCAAGTCTGCAGCCAGACCCCTCTCTGCTGATGTGCCTCTAGGAACAAGTTTGGGAAACAATGGCTGCGTCCGAAACCGCATACTTCCATACTATACAGTATGCTAAAATCAGTATGCGAGCCGAGTAGTATGTCCGAATTCATAGAATTCGAAAATCAGTATGCGAGAAGTACCCGGATGACTTACTACTTCCAGCGAGATTATGAATTGTGCATCCCCATAGATATGTACACTAGATATCACATAGTGATCCTGAGCATGCGTCAATAGCGCCGCCACATTGGTACAGTGCTCCTAGGACAAACGTCATTCAACCGCACTAGTCAAGACAGCGTGCTAATGTGAAGATGCTGGACTTTAGCACTGTACACGGGTTTACTGACGAGCAAACAAAGAAAACAAAGCACAAAGGCAGAACATTTTATAGGTAAGATTTTTACGACATTGATAAGTGTCATAAGTAACGACATTGATGATAATACAGTCTCTTACTGCAGTGACCATAATGCAAAGTAGCACCAACTCGCACTAAATTCTAAGCTTATGCTAGTTTTGTTTAATAAAATAAGCAAACAATGTTATGAAATAGGACAAGACGACGATGCGGTGCTGGAAACTTGTATTATTGTTAGCTAAGTGAACGAGTCGTTCATAATGGAGATTCATTCACAAACTAATCGCTCCCTCTGTTAGAATGAGAAGTGAAAGCAGGAGAGGGGGTGTGTTTCAGGACATGGATTAGATTAAATTAAACAGGGAAGGAGGGTAATGCATTTTCATGCACACAAACACTCACTCATTGTCAGGAATGCCCGTGCGGTCACATCCATCAATGTAGAAAAGTGATGTAAAATTATAATATTTCATAATTTTAAAAAATATTTGCGTACGGACCACCGGGGAAAACTCCCGATCATATA
>CAIGQZ010032580.1:10578898-10590262 GCA_903798205.1 Danio tinwini
TATATATATATATGATATGTGTATATGTGTATTTCTCTGGCTTTGGATGGCCACAGTCCTCCACTACAGCTTGGTCTTGCATTCATTTCAAAGGAGCGCTACCCTTTACTAAAATGGTGGCTCTATTGACGCATTCCTTCTAATAGACAACAGTAGGGTAGGCGACATCTAATGTATATATCTATGGTGCATCCCATGCACGCTGCGCTATCCCATGATGCTCCACGAGAAAATTCATGAATGGGAGTAAATTGATGCAACTGACGCAGGTCGGTCACATAACCATGACAAAATGGTGGATGTAGTATGTCCGAATTCCATTCATACTTCTCCCATTCATACTGTATAGAACATACTTTTCTAATGGCCGGGTAGTACGTTTAAATTCAAATGCAGTACCTAATGAGTAGTAGGCCGTTTCGGACGCAGCCAATGACTTGGGCCTTGTCCACACTAATACATTGTCATGTAAAAATCACACTTGGAAAAGTGTTCGTTAACACAAACGTTATTCAAAACCTCCAATGGATAGATATAAAAATGTGGGCTGTAAGATCAAGCTTATTATTGTAAAGTAAAAATTGAGCTTTTCAAAAACAATGACACGGTTGTAGTCATGTGATGCAGTCACTTATCTGTAAACATGACAGCTTTCAGTTTTTCTGTATTTCTGAATTTTGAGAGATATTTTTGAGATGGGAATTTGAGAATTTTGAGAGTCAACTGTTTAGGCATCATCAGTATGTTTTTATTCAGTTTTGCAATTTTATACTCTCATGTCACTCACACCAACTCTACCTCATTATACATTCATCTAACCCCCCTCACAAATTTCAAAGAGACCCGAGTAAATAAACGCAAGACACAAGTCAAAGCATCTTACGATTTTCTAACGCACAGTACATGGGCGTACGTGATTTCACATATATTTCAGTGATTTCAGAGTGGTTAAGCAACTTTTGGAAAATGCCTGAAAATGCTAGTTTGGACGGCGAGTGTTTTTAAATGAAAACATTTTTTTGTAAATATGCATAGCAGTGTTGGGTTACCATTACAAGAAACGCGAGTTATGTAAGAATATTACTTTTCTAAATAACGAGTAAAGTAGCGCATTACTTTTAAAAATTAAGTAATATTTAAAAATGTAATGTGAGTGCAATTAGAGAATGCAATTAGAGAATGCAGGAACAGACAGAAAAGGAAGATGGCAGAGATTTACGTTTCTGCGATGGAAATATTCTCATTATTTTGAGCTCATGGAAGAAAAGGTAAAGAGAATTATCTGAATGAGTACAAAAGTAACAAACACGTTGCTTTAAACTTTCATTAATTTGTATATACGGCAAGTAGAGCTCTGGGGTCAGGAAGTTCTCCAAACATAACATTATCCTACATTAATCAATTAATAATTTTTTAAAGGTAAATGAAGGTTATACAGTGTGTTGTTCATTGCAGAGCTCCTCTATTTAAAAAAGAAGAAGAAGAAAAAAAACTGTTTTGAAAGAGTTCTAGCCCCAGCCAGGTCAGAATAAGTAACGCAAAAGTAACTCAAATGTAATGTAACACATTACCTGCATAAAAAAAGTAACGCCACTAATTACTTTTTGGGGGAGTAACTCAATATTGTAATGCATTATTTTGTAAAGTAACTTTCCCCAATACTGTGCATTAGTGCAGCTGCCTGTTGATGTCTGTTGTGTGCCTATGATAAAATAGTGCATATGTAGGATAATAAACATGTTATTCCAGTGAATTCCCATTCTGTCCATGACATTCTGCATTTCGCAGGGTCTGATCCTGTCCTGGTTTGGCCTTTTAAAGCTTGATTGGCACCACTAAGTTGTGAATTGAGTAATTGAAGTAGGTATGATGTTGAACGACACCTCAAATTATCTGCTGCTCCCTGCAGTGCTGTTGGAGCGCTTTAACTAGGCTGAACCAGGGTCATGAAGTAAAGTAGGAGTTCTGCATGGAGTAGAGGCGATCAATGGGGTTTCCTATACGCCCTGCCAAAACGCCACCGTCCGCAGCTGACAAGAGACAGTCGCCAAGATGACTGAGGCTTCCATCACTGTCCAGGTCATGGAAAACCGTCTCTGAGTCTGTAATGAGGCCAATACAATCTGTTTCAATACTAATTCAGTTTAACGGTTAGTTCACACAAAAAATTAAGATTGTTTTATTAACCCTTGTGTGCTGTTGAGGATGTTTTCATCCACTCTGAGGTAATTTGGAGGCTTATTTTGGCCACAACTTTCTCAGTGTTTCAGCAAATGGAATGATTTTTTGGTGCGAAATCTTATTTTGACACATATTTTAAGAAAATGCTTTGACATTTTTCAAAATCTCAATAATAAACTCTGGGCAAATTTACCACCCTTTCGTTATGTTGGTGGCTGTTTTGGCCCTATTGACTTCCATTGTAATGCCATTTTTTTAAATTGCAAAGCCAAGACACCATATAATCATGCATTCTTGATTGTTTGTGGTTTTCCCTGTTGAGAAGAGGTAAAATCTGCATTTTTTTTTCACTGTTGATCATCAGTTGCAGTGAAAGAACCTTAGATGTTGGCATTTATATCAAGTATAGTGTGTGTGATAGGGTAAAAGAGATCTTTGCAGACCTTGATATGTCTGAGAAAATCAAATAAGCACCTAAGCTCTCAGAAGAACACAGTAAACAAAAGTGTATTTATGCACGCACACTATAATCTGCTGTTTTCTCCATAGAACTCCATATAAAAGCCAGAAATGTTTTTGCCCAGACCTATCTAAAGGGTTAATGGTGCCAACTGGTGATCAACTGTAAAAATGACAAATTGGACCTTATCCCAACAGGAAAATCCATCAACAATCAAGAATGCATGATTATATGGCATCAAGTTATTGCAATAAATTTTTTTTTGTTATAATGGAAGTCAATGTGGCAAAAACAGCCACCAACAAAATGAAAGGGTAGTCAATTTGAATGATACAAAAGAGTTAATTACTCACTCATGTTGTTCCAAACCCCTGAGACATTCGTTCATCTTTAAAAACCTAAATTAATATATTTTAGATGAAATCGGAGAGCTCCCTCATCCTCCATAGACAGCAATGTTTCAGACTTGTTTAAAGTCTAGAAAAATACCAACAAAAATCCTCAAAACAGACCATACGCATTCAGTGGTTCAATCAGAGTATTATCAAGCTACGAAAATACTTATGTGCGCACATAAAACAAAAACAATTCAACTATTCAACTGTTTCTTTTCCTCAGTGCCAGTATATTGTGCATACCTCCCAGCCAACATTTGTCTCCTAGATTCCGTGAGACCGGTGGGTTGGGATGGCGGTGTGTGTTTGTCTGAATAACACGTTTGAGAACTGGGTTAGTAACTGTACTGGATGGGGTTTCGGGCAGCCTCTGCGATCGGATACTATATGGCGACCCAGGGGTGTTACAGACTATACCAAAAAGCTGAGGACCGGGGGCAGGGTGAAATCACGGGAGTTTTTTAGGAGAAATAATCAAACAGGAGGGTGGTGAGAAATGGGTCTGAAATACAAGAGACTCATGGGAAAAACGGGAGTGTTGGCAGGTATGATATTGTGCACATTCATGAGAATGCTATGCAGTGTACAGCCTTCTCATGAACGAGCGCAATATACTGACACTGAGGAGAAGAAAAAGTTTAATGTAGTCGCTATTTTTGTTTTATGTGTGCACAGAAGTATTCGTATAGCTTGTTAATATTCTGATTGAGCACTTAATGCATATGAACTGAATTGAGAATGACTTTTGTTTCCTTTTCTGGACTTTAAGCATCTCAGGACCCTTGCTATTTATGGAGGATGAGAGAGCTCTCAGATTTCACCTAAAATAAATTAATTTGTGTTCTAAAGATGAACGAAGGTCTCAGGGAATTGGAATGACATGACAGTGAGTAATTAATAAAATGCTAAAGCTACTTTGTGACTAGCTATTTAATAAGAATAGATAACTAGTGAGCAGCACGGTGGCGCAGTGGGTAGCACAATCGCCTCACAGCAAGAAGGTCACTGGCTCGAGCCCTGGCTGGGTCAGTTGGCATTTCTGTGTGGAGTTTGCATGTTCTCCTTGTGTTCGTGTAGGTTTCATCCAGGTGCTCCAGTTTCCCCCACAAGTCCAAAAACATGCCGTATAGGTGAATTGGGTAAGCTAAGATTGTCCGTAGTGTATGTGAATGAGTGTGTATGGATGTTTTCCAGTGATGGGTTGTAGCTGGAAGGGGATCCGCTGCATAAAACATATGCTGAATAAGTTGGCGGTTCATTCCACTGTGCCGACCCCAGATTAATAAAGGGACTAAGCCAAAAAGACAATGAATGAAGATAACTAGTGCAGACATTGATACACTGAGAAACTCTTACCATAGGAGTGCATCTGGTCAGGGCCCAGCTGTGGAGGCGTGAGGCCGTGTCTGAACTGCTCGCTGCCGTATATGTTCGGATCTAAAGCCAGGAGTTGTTGTCGTGGCAGAGAGGAA
Organism: Danio tinwini; assembly: GCA_903798205.1. Classification (NCBI taxonomy): domain Eukaryota; kingdom Metazoa; phylum Chordata; class Actinopteri; order Cypriniformes; family Danionidae; genus Danio; species Danio tinwini. The sequence continues at coordinate 10,583,407 of CAIGQZ010032580.1, forward strand.
TATGAGAGTAAACCATCCAGTCCGTGAGTGCTGGAGCCATCTGTGGAGAGACAGAGTGGGGTTTACACATTTATTAAATGAAAACATACTGATTTTGTTAGCTCACATTGCTAGTCTTGTGGTGAATAATTCATCTGTACATGCCATTAAGAAACAGAATGTTTGCCCTTGTAATCTAAAATTTAAATCTGAAAACACACTTCCTGTTTGTTTTCAGTTAAATCTTCAGATTACATCTGTCTGAGGTATTGGGCATGGTTAAAGTCCCTTTAAGCCAAAAGACTTTGCTATTGTTGCTGATGCAATCCCACAGGGTGTTTTTATGCTTTTTAAAGGACTTTCATTTCCAATTACTTGTCATTCAGTGGACCTTTCGAAAACATTTATTGGTAAAAACTGCCTTTCTTTATCTAAATCAAAATGCAATCAGAAAATAAGAGCCCTGTTTCAGGAAGATTCTGTTACTGTGCCTTATGTAATGTCATATTGGAATGTATTTGTGAATGATATTTCCTGGAAAAAAGTTTGGTCACTACCCCACAAATTTTTTATAACAAATAAAATAAGAGAAGTTACCTTTAAACTGATTCATAGATGCTATCCAGACAAGTGTAATCTTAAACGGCTTAAGAATGATGTTTACACCAACTGTTCCTTTTGCTTAGTGAATCTTGAAACTTTTCTTCATTTATTTTGGAATTGCCCTCATTCAATGACATTTTGGTGTGATGTACTTGATTTTATAAAACATTATGTAAAAACAGATTTTGAATTTACATATAAAAATATTATCTTTGGATTCCATGAATGTGAAAAGGAAAATAATACTTATTTCATAAAGCTTATTTTTTTGTTGGCCAAATTTCATATTCACAAGAGCAAGTTTTGTAAGTGTAAACCTTTTTTTCCTAAATTTTAAATTGAAATGAAAATGTATTTGAATGTATTGAAGGATCAACAAACTTAAAAGCAATACGAACACAGACTTTGATGAAGAACTTGGCACTTCTCTTGGACTAAGTGACTGAAAACCCCTGGATTGTTGTTGTTTGATTCATGACATTTGTTGTTAATGTTTTTTCAAGCATTCAATAAAAAAAAAGTCCCTTTAATCAAAGAGCATAGAATCACCAAGAGGCGACACTGTAATGCGATTTGGGAAATAGCCACTAGATGCCGCTAGTGTCAGGCGGCGGCCATTTTGAAATGAAAACGCCAATAGAACAACAGCATTTTATAAGTCTGTAAAATAAACTATTAAAAGTGCTGATGATTGTGATTGTAAGTGTCAGGCCTGGATTAAGAATTCAGAGGCCCCTGGGCACAATGTCTTGTAGGGCCAACTACAAGGCCGCACCCCTACAGTTTAAGAAAAAAAATAAGATTAATATAATATTTTTTCAATAAAGTTAATCTATAATATTTTGCCATTTTTTAAATAAATGACATAGCACATATTTATAGTCAACAAAGATTTACCTGATTTTAAAAGCATTTAAAGCACACTTTGATAATAAAAAGTAGTAAAACTAGTGAAAATTAATGGTTTTTTATATACTTGTTCAAGTTCACTGAAGCAGTACTAAAATTTATATTTAAGGGTATTTTAATGTATAACATCTACAAACTTATAATGCATATGATTTGGATATAACACCTCTTCAATCCAGTTCTATGAATCTGAGTCTTCCATAATACACACACTGATTAGCCTAATGATTCCTACTGTCTCCCTCGTGATGAAGAACAGTAGGCAAAAAGCACTTGATTATAAAGCTGAACGTATCCGAAATCACACACACCATACAAGTTCTCTCCTGTCTCTCTCCTCTTCAGGGGCTTTTTCTGTCTCTCTCTCTCTGTCTCTCTCTCCATGAGGTCGGAGAATATGGGTGAAGCAGGGCGACTAACATTGTAAATACAGATTAATTATATTAAGATGTTGCTAACATTTAACACCAGGTGGAAAATAACTGTTTATAAAATATTTATTATTCTTATTATCCTTATTAAATACCCTGTGACTCATTTTCTATATTTTATATACTTTATATAAATTTTTAAACAAAAACATTGCCTTTCTATTGAAAATAAATGTATTTCCAATCTAATATGTAATGGAGATAAAAAGAAGAACGTGCTCATCAGATGCTGGATTCGAACCGGGTTCATGATCGATCGCCTCAAAACATGTTGCCATGTGCTTTATGAGCTACGCCACTCCCACTTGCTCCCTACAGCTCTCTTTAGTTATGTTGACTCTGTCAATCAAACGGCGCTGACGGGAAACACTCAACTAGCTTATTCCAACGAGGTGCGCTATTTGCACTTAGCACTCCAAAATCCCCCTGGGCCTGTGCCCATAATGCCCATTGGTCAATCCGGCTCTGTTAAGTGTTGTATTGTCGTCATTCAGGTTGTATCTCAGCTTTAATGCGCTTTTAAAATAAATAAATAAAAAATAAAGCAGCTGTTTGCCATCGCAACAGCAATAAGATCCAATGGACAGCCGATCGTTTTCACTCCAAAATGGTGGAATCGCAGGGCTGTTGCTGGGCGCTGCTGTTGCAATGGAACGTTCTATTGAGTGTCTCTTTGCTTTAAGGCAAGTCATTTCATTCGGCGGCCATCTTTGAAACACCCCTCAGGCATTCTGCTTGAATAGGGAAACATTAAATTCTCCAAAATTGCTTTACATTAGGAATCACCAATAAAAATAAACAACTACTGTCTCTTTAGTTTCATTTCTAAATGTTCGAATCACACAAAATCTACAGAAACTCACGCAGGGCCGGATTAACCAATGGGCATTATGGGCACAGGCACAGAGGCCCGTGCGCACTTGGGGCCCCTGCGAGGGCGGTAAATGCTGATTTTAGAGTGACTATTTAAACTACCGTTTGATTGACAGAGACGACATAAGTGGTGAGCTCGTAAAGCTCAAGGCAACATGTTTTGATGTGATCGATCATGAACCCGGTTCGAATCCAGCGTCTGATGAACACGTTCTTCTGTATTTTGCCTGCTTTTCATCACGAGGAAGACAAGTAGGAATCATCTATAAGTGTGTGTATTATGGAGGACTCAGATTCATAGAACTGTATTGGAGAGGTGTTATATCCAAATCATATGCATACGTTTGTAGAAGTTATACTATTAATATACCATTAAATATAAGTTTTTAGTATTGCTTCAGTGAACTTGAACAAGTATGTTAAAATCCATAAATTTTCACTATAGTATTAGTATTTTTTTTTCAAAGTATGCTTTAAAAATAAGTTCAATCTTTGTAGACTAGAAATATATGTACTGTACATCATTTATTTAAAAATGTGGACAATACATTATATTCATTTTATTTAAAAAAAACATTACATTAATCTTATTTTTTAATTCAACTATAGAGGTGCGGCCAGGTAGGGGGCCTACAACACATTGTGCCCAGGGGCCTCTGAATTCTTAATCCGGACCTGAACTCACTTCTGGTCTGAGCCTCTTCCCAAGTGAATCGTCAGTCTATAGGAATTGATAATTGTCTCCTGTACTAGAAGGTAGGGCTTCATTCGACATATTGACCATTACTCTTTTCCCCATTCAAAACTATACGAGTGACATGTCTTGTGTATTCTATAGGCTGCGTCCGAAACCGCCTACTACTCAGTAGGTACTGAATTTGAATTTAAACGTACTACTCGGCCGTTAAAAAAGTATGTTTTATACAGGATGAATGGGAGAAGTATGAATGGAATTCGTACATACTACATCCGCCATTTTGTCATGGTCACGTGCAGGGCTTGACATTTACTTTTTTGATCACCAGCCACTGTGGCTAGTAGTTTCCAACATTACTAGCCACTCGCCATTTTCACTAGCCACAATTTTGTAGTTGGGAAAAAATATTTTATATGCATAAATTTTACTTTGGCATGCTAAAATTACTTGATTTTAGGCATTGTGTTATGTCCACATGCCTCCTCATTCATTTAACTTTTTTTGTGTATGAACTTGCTCAATGTGCATGAGCAAATGGCCTGTGGTTTTACACATTGCAATTCGTTTTTATTTCACAGGACTTCTCAGGGCTCAACACTAAGGATTTACCAAATGTATCTGACTACACTAAAAATAAATAATAATACAAAGCCACTAATGTTAACTAATATGTCAACACATGCAAAACATAGCTGTATGCATGCTTTTTATTCAACAAAACCTTTCTTAGAAAAACAATAACATTTAATAAATAATTATTGCCATGTATCTAAAACTATGCAGTAGCCTAGTCTGTCCAGGCTAAAGGTCTCTCAGATCACTAGTTAACTACACATACATGGGGAGTTAATCTCCTATTAAAGCAATGTTATTGTAACAATGATAATTAAACAATATTAACAAAAATAACTGTAAGCAAAAGAAAGCAGGTGAAAAACAAACCGTTTGTGATAATGGAAGAATCGTCACTCACACACGGGTAACGTTAGGCCCATATCTGTTCTGCTCAAAGAACAATTCAAACAAAACCGACAACAGCTGCTGCTCACAAAGACAAATTTTAGAAAAACTTTTTGAAGCCGCAGGATTGTGTGTGCACGAGCATCACTTTTTGTCCAGTCTATTTCAAACAGAACCGATCACAGCAGTTGCGTTTTCTCTAGGCACGGTTGCTTCGCGCCAGGAAACGGGAGCGCGCATGCTTTTTAAACAGCCGCGCGCATCACATCACTGTGCGCGCGAGTGATCATCCTCTCATTTGGTATTCACCTACTTTTGTTTTGCTCGCGCGAACGCTATTTTTGTCGGTCATGCTGCTTCTCAGTTCTAAGATGACATTTACACACATATTGGGCCATCTTTATTGTCGAACCCTGCTTTTAAGAAAACTATAATTTAAAAATGATGTTCAACTAGCCAAAGTGGCTAGTGAGAGAGTCTGTCTTACCCGCCACGGCTGAAATCTACCCGCATTTGGCGGGTGTAAATGTAAAGCCCTGGTCACGTGACCTACCGGCGTCAGTTATGTCGCTTCACTTCCATTCATTAATTCTCTCGCGGGTTAAATAACAAAATTAAAGAGGTGTCATACAAAATACTCCATATAATTTACTCTGCTAAACATGTTTTGGAAAGATTTAAACTAAATATTTCATATGTGTGTGAATTTTTTGGTTAAGAAAAAGAAACAATTTTGCATCTTTTTTTTCATTGTATTTACTCAAGAATATTTTGGAAAGATTTGGAATTGTTTATTAACAAAAAATGGTTTATTTAATGTACTGTTTTATTCTGATAATGATAACTTGAACTGTAAAGGACAATATATTTTTAATTTGTTTATGCTGTTAGGAAAATACTATATACATAAGAAAAGGTGGGCTCAATGTAAACCAAACTTTACCCATTTTGTGAATGACTTCAAAGTTTATGTAAATCTTTTAGAACAATCACAAAACAAAAAAGCAGTGAAAACATGTAACGCTCTGAAAACATTTAAATTCATGTAAATATAATTTTACTTTATTTTTATATTTATTTTATTTTTTTCTCTCTTCAGAAACTGTGAAATGTAATACCTCTTGTCCTTGTGGCATTGAGTTAATAATAAAAAAAAAAAAAAGAATTCTCTCGCGGGGCATCATGGGATAGCGCAGCATGCATGGGATGCGCACTTCAGAATCTCGCCGGAAGAAGTAAGCCATCCAGATACTTCTCGCATACAAATTTTTCGAATTCTATGAATTCGGACATACTACTCAGCTCGCGTACTGATTTTAGCGTACTATATAGTATAGAAGTATGCAGTTTCGGACGTAGCCATAGTCTTTGGCATGGTTCCTTAACCACACCCCTCCAACTGTCAGTTTTGACAGCGCTATGACAACAAACAGAAATGGTCTGAGAGGTTGTAATAACTCTCCAAAAACCCTTTTTCCCATCTTTCTGAATGAAACACCTACTTTACTACATCCAATCAGCTCGCAGTAGAAAAAATAAGCCATGCCCACTGTTTTCTCATGATATACCATTTTTCTAGGAACTGCATCACAATACAGAAAGAAAAAAAAATAGTCGGTTCATGCGGACTTTAAAACTTTTCACACAATTGTCCTTAGTTGTGTGTGTCTTACCCTCGCTGTCGTCGTTACTCTGGCGCCCCCCTCTACTCGGGCCCCGTCTGGAGCCCCCCATCTGCTCCTGTTCCTGCTGCTGCTGTTGCTGCTGCTGTCTGCGGGCGATCTTCTTCATCTGAACAACAGACTAATGCCATCAGCTGCTTCTGGATCAGCCCTTACATCTAATACTCAACAATTAGCCTCAGAAGATGGTCAGAAGATGCAGTGCTGTTAGATGCTAATTAACGGTACACTAAGAGAAACACTGTTGAGCAGAGTGTTGGATTGCTACCCAAAACACACTTGTAGCCAATCAGCAGTAAGGGGCGTGTCTAGTATTATGGAGATATCAAAAATGGGGTGTGGTCTTGCGTACCTTTCTGTTTGTCTTTTGATCTGTCTGTTTATACATCCTTTTGTCTGTCTGTCCATCTGTCTATCAATCTGTCTGTCTCTCTTTCAGTCTATCTGTCTGTCTATCTGTCCATCTGTCAGTCTATCTAGCTTTCTATCCATCCATCTGTCTGTCTGTCTGTTAGTCTATCATTCTGTCTGTCTATCCATCCTTCTGTCTGTCTGTCTGTCTGTCTGTTTATCTTTGTTTGACTTTCTATCAGTCTGTCCATCTGTCTATCAATCTCTGTCTGTCTAGCTTTCTGTCTAGCTTTCTGTCTATCTATCTGTCTATCTATCTATCTATCTATCTATCTATCTATCTATCTATCTATCTATCTATCTATCTATCT
>CAIGQZ010032580.1:10612192-10640251 GCA_903798205.1 Danio tinwini
GTGTGTGTGTGTGTGTGTGTGTGTGTGTGTGTGTGTGTGTGTGTGTGAGTGAGTGTATGTGTGTGCGTGAAAGAAAGAAAGAGAGCGGATATTGCTGTGAGGGAAGGTGGCTCAGAGCCAGGGTTCAGTAATCACATCATCTTCTTTTATTAAATCTCACTGCACTGCTTCTGCGTTATTAAAATCTCCCAGCATTCCCCACAAACCCACCGCCACCCTCCCTCCCCGACACACGCGCACCAATATTCACAATGATGAAATATGAGAAAACCAACAGGTAGCTGATAAAAATGTACACATCCGAGCAGTCGTACGCCAAAGAGAAAGCACAGGTGAGCAGCTAAACCGTTTAGCACTGACACATATTACACTGGCCCTGTATTGTCACTTACTTTTAAAGTAAATAAATAAATAAATAAATCGGCTCTTTTGAACTCGGCATGTGATCAATTCAGTGCAATAAAAAGTATTGAAGTGATAATCAACTGGTGGCGTGCTGACTTTAATTGTGTAATTATGTTTGATTGCATTGAGACGCGTTTGAACATCTGAGTTGATGCTAATAAAACAACAAATAGTGCGACTGTACAATATCTAAAGCTCAAAAGCGCTCTCTGATGAATTCAGAAGGTTACATTTGTCATTTATTAGTCATATAACGAACATTTCAACAGGCTCGCTAATAAGTGTGCTGTCTATCAAGGTAGCAGTAAAGTAGAAATTACATTTCTTATGATTGCTGTCTTTAATGAAAATCAATAGTTTTAGGTTTGTATCTTATACACTGAAAACAATGATTCATTAGATTTACAATTTTTAAGGTAAGTGGTTGTAAACAATTGATATGAGCTGAATTTAAACAAATTAAATTAAGTAATTTTAAACTTAATTTGCTTGATTGAATTCAGCCCATATAAATAGTTTGCAACCACTTACCTTAAAAAAATGTAGTAAATCCAACACTTTAAAAGCCGCTAAGTTAACTCGTACTGTTTGAGGAAACTGATTGCGGCAAACCAAGTTTAGAAACAAAATGCTTTGAGTACTGTAAACTTATATATCATCTACAAATATGCAGTGCATCCAGAAGTATTCAAAGCACTTCACTTTTTCCAAGTTTTTTTTATGTTACAGCCTTATTCCAAGATGGATTAAATTTATTTATTTCTACAAAATTCTACACACAATACCCCATAAAAACAATGTGAATTTTTTTGTTGTTGCAAATTTATTAAAAATAAAAAACCTGAAAAATCAAATGTACAGATATATTCACAGCCTTTGCTCAATACTTTGTTGATGCACCTTTGGCAGCAATTACAGCCTTAAGTCTTTTTGAATATGACGCCACAAGCTTGGCACACTTGTCTTTGAGAATTTTTGCCCATATCTCTTTGCAGTACGTCTCAAGCTCTATCAGGTTGGATGGGAAGCGACGGTGTACAGCCATTTTCAGATCTCTCCAGAGATGTTCAATAGGATTTAGGTCTGGGCTCTGGCTGGGCCACTCAAGGAAATTCACCGAGTTGTTGTGAAGCCACCCCATTGATTTGTTGGCAGTGTGCTTTGGGTCATTGTCCAGCTGGGAGATGAACTGTCGCCCCAGTCTGAGGTTAAGAGCACTCTGAAGCAGGTTTTCATTCAGGATCTTTCTGTATTTTGCTGCATTCATCTTTTCCTCAAACATCCCCACAGCATGATGCTGCCACCACCATGCTTCACTGTAGGGATGGTATTAGCCTGGTGATGAGCGGTGCCTGGTTTTCTCCAAACATAACGCCTGGCATTCACTCCAATTTTAGTCTCATCAGACCAGAGAGTTTTGTTTCTTATGGTCTGAGAGTCCTTCAGATGCCTTTGGCAAATTCCAGGTGGGGAGTGGCTTCCGTCTGACCACTCTACTGTACTATACAGACCTGATTGGTGGATTGCTGCACAAATGGTTGTCCTTCTGTAAGGTTCTCCTCTCTCCACAGAAGAACGCTGGAGCTCAGACAGAGTGACCATCGGGTTATTGATCACCTCCCTGGATAAGGCCCTTCTGCCCCGATCACTCAGCTTAGATGCTCTAGCCAGCTCTAGGAAGAGTCCTGGTGGTTCCAAACATCTTCCACTTACGGATGATGGAGGCCACTGTGCTCATTGAATCTTTCAGACCAGCGAAATTTTTTCTGTAATCTTACCCAACCTTGTGCCTCGAGACAATCCTGTCTCTGTGGTCTACAGACAATTGCTTTGTCTTTATGCTTGGTTTGTGCTTTGACATGCACTGTTAACCCTGGGACCTTATAGACAGGTGTATGCCTTTCCAAATCATGTCCAATCAACTGAGTTTACCACAGACGAGCTCCAATTAAGCTGCTGAAACATCTTAAGAATGATCAGTGGAAACAGAATGTACCTGAGCTCAATTTAGAGTTTCACAGCACTGTGAATACTTAAGTACATGTGATATTTCAGCTTTTTTATTTTTAATAAATTTGCAACAATTTCCAAAAAATCTGTTTTCACATTGTCATTATGGGGTATTGTGTGTAGAGTTTTGAGGAAATAAATTAATTTAATCCATTTTGGAATAAGGCTGTGACATAAAAAAGAATGTGGAAAAAAGTGAAGCGTTTTTTACGTTTGAGTTCTGCTTAATATAATCAGTTTATGAATTACCATAACTCTTTTTCATTAGGTCAAAGTAACTTTTAAAAAAACTATAACTAAAATGTAAAAAAGTGATTTTTGCTGTTAGGTTTTACAATGAATTAATATTTTTTGAGTGTAGAAACCATTTTGTAAATAGTTTTTAGTTGACTTTCTTTATAGATTAGTTGACTTTATTTGAAAAAAAAAGAGTACAATTTGGATAATTATAAAAATTAAGTTAAGGGAATGTAACAGGTCTAAGTTACAATGAGTTTATTTTTAAGTCAACTTGTTGCTTTTAAGGCAATGGTTTTACTTGCTGCAAGTGATTAAAAACCCTGACAACACAATGAGGTTCAATAGTTAATATTGTTTCATGTATTAATTAGTAATGAGAAATGTACTTGTTACAGTATATATTAATCTTTGAGTATGGATAATTCACTGTGAAAATGATTGGTTCCACACAATCAGCAAGCAATTAAGTTAACTAATTAGTTTTTTTTTAGAAATTTAAGTGAATTGACATATCAATTAGGTTATGTTAATAGGTTAAATGTAATCACAATTTATTCACCCTCAAGTGGTTAAACCTGTATGATTTTCTTTCTTCTATGGAATACAAAAGAAGATATTCTGAAGCACACTGAATCCATAGTAGGAAAAACAAATACTATTCAAGTCAAAGGTTACAGGTTTAGCATTCTTCAAAATATCTTTTATTGTGTTCAACAGAAGAAAGAAACTCATAAAGGTTTGAAACAAGTAAAGTGTGAGTAAATGATGGCAGAAAATTCATGTTTGTGAGAACTTAAGCCTTCGACACACCAACTAGTGTTTGACATTCTTGTTTGACATTCTTTGTTTGGGAATCTACCAATTTTGAAAATCCTTCAAAATATCTTATTTAAGGTTTAACATAAATAAAAAAAACAACTATCCATTTAAATTTATTCAAAATTAAATTATAAATTAAGACTTATTAAATGTATTCCCTTATTTTAATTTAATTACAACAGATACATTACTACAAACAAAAAACACATGCCCACAATTTGGTAAAAGTGTCACCTCGTTTAAGCAGCAGAAGCAGATTTTAGCACAGCAGTATATGACATATTTAAAACCCCAAAACACCCAGGATAACAAATTGTACAAACAACCTAACCTGAAGACAATGAAAACTGACCGTAAATGAACAGAAATGGAGATCATGCAGACAAACCAAATCAATTCAACTAGACAGAAATCAATCAGAGAAGCACTACAGAAACAGAAGGAAACCTGCTAAAAAACTAGGTCAACTCAACACGCCAAAACTAAAACAGCTCAGGATAACCACAGACAAAAGCAACATGAACGAATCATCTTTCTGTGATAATATCCTTAAAAGACAGAAAAAAAGAAGCAAAAATATTCAAGAGAATTAGTTCATCTTTGGACATGATAAACATATTTATGTCATGTGCGGGGCTGCACAGGACAACGTAATGTCATTTTTCCAAAAATGTATTTAGATTGAGTTGTTTTTAATAAATAGTGCAGCAAATACATTGACTAGTGTTACTGATGGAGCCTCATGCATGGTCGACACAGCTGGGCAAACTTCTACCATGGTGAACACCAGTGGTGTAGTCGGGGCTATATGCACGTATACTCAGTATGCCTACTTTTTCCATGAGCTGTTTGGGTATTACGACTTCTAAGGATCAATAATTGCGTATACCCTCGGTATACTCACTTGTTTTTCTGATTAGACTTTCCTAATTTATGTGTTTTCGCGTCCCCTTAAACTGTATACCAAATGTTTTTTTTTTACTTGCATCTTACTTGTTGCAATCAGTGCATTTTTGTTTAATTTGCGCCATTCCCCGCCCCCTGACGACTGCAGCAGCTGGGAGAAAATTTCGGGAGTTTTTCGATAACGACAAGTCAACTAAATGATGTCTCGCTGAAACACTGAGGTAAAATTATTTTTAAAAAGCATGGGCATCGCTTTTGCCCCCTATATTTCTATTCAGTGCCTCTAAATGTTTAGCGATTTTCTCATGAACTGTACACTACTAAATGATCACCTCAGTCCCCTTTAAATTTGATATGAAAACGGCAGCAGACTTCCGCTCCTCCGTTTTCAACTCGTTTTTCGTTTGATCAGCAAACCACAGCTTTACAGAGTGAGAGCAGAAGGTGTGTTTATCTATAGATTGTTATAATATCTGCATATTTGCAGTTCTTTGCTATAGAAACACTTGTATCACATGTACCAATAGGGTTTCCCCATCTACTGTTTCCTCGGCGCTCCCCTCATCATCACAGCTGTTCCTCCAACAAAAATGCAACTCTTAACTAACATTTATTATCAATTAACTATGATTATAAAACACATTACAGTGCATGTGGCGTTATATATCATACATTCATGCACAGGATTAAACAGTGACAGAACCACTCAGTGAATGTCCTCATTTTAGCTGCATATCAGAGTGAGATCAGAGTGAAATATTGTGTTGTATCTTTGTTAAAAATTATTTACTATTATGACTTATATTATTATAGTGAAATATGTAAATTTTTTTACATGTTTATATTTATGCCATTTTGAAAAAAGTGGTAGTTCTATTTAAAACATGGAAAAAATACTTGAGTATAGGCTAGTATTTGAGTTTTTTGAAGAAAAAAACTTTATTTTCCTGATAAATATATATATTTTATTCTATCTTCATGTGTTTATGTTTCATCACCATTTAAATGCAAAAAGTTGCATCTGTTTAGAATTTCACTGTTGTACATTTGCATGTTTTATTTGCTCAGTGATGTACATTGTGCAGTTTGTGCTTACCTTCTATGCACTGTATGCACATATTTATAGTATAGTGTTAATCAATCATAACTGTGTTGACTGTATTGTAATGCAAATGTGTATTTTTATTAATATCTGCAAAATTTATATTTAACATAGAATATTCAATAGTGAATGTAATTAATTTAACCTTTTAACTTCCAGAACCTTTTAGGCCAATTTCTTTATATAGATTGTGTTCCTGCAGAGTAAATTATAAGTTTTTTTTAATGTTTTATTGGTAACATATGGAAAAAAAGGTCAAGGCAGTTAAGAAAACCACTTAAATCACCACATAAAACCACCAAATTGGTTGCTTTATCCAGTCCTAGCAAAAATCTCTAGGTACACCAAAAGTGCATTTTAAATCATGAATTAATTTATAAAAATGATACAATAATTATTTTGAGTAACTGAATCAACCTGACAACAATACATTGCACAGACTCAACAAATTCCTAAGACAAAGCTCATTACAACATGACATTTGGCCATCAGCTTTTTTTGTCTGAACAATGAATGCAAGCGGGATCTAAAACAATGCTGTTTTAAATTAAAGGCTCTTTTTTTCTCCATCAAGAACCTTTAACATGCTGTTAGGTGAATAACAGTGGACAAAGAGTCAGAGACTCAATCAATCACCGAGACTTTACTGAAGCCAGCTTCACATGCAATCTCAAATCAACTACAACTATAATATTGTATTATTTTTATATTTCTTTCCCTAATAAATGGATCTACTTTATTTCTAAAGGAGGGCATGCCCTGGTCTATTCAAGCAGCGAAAATGCAATGGTGGAGCAATAATTTCTTTCACACTCTAATTTAGTCGATGCTAAATTCAAAAACAACTCCAGCTTTTTTGACCCAGCAACTGACCCAGCCGAGACTCGAACCAGCGACCTTCTTGCTGTGAGGTGACAGTGCTAACCACTGAGACACTGTGTCACCCCAGAACAATTCCTTTTCACAAAATTTTCTTTAAAAATGAAGAAAGGCTCTTTAGGAACTCAAAATGGTTGCTCTGTGGCATCACTGTGATGCTTCTTTTTAACTATTTTTTAGTTAGTTAGTTAACTTTATTTGTCCCCGTAGGGAAACTTGACTTGCAGCATACACTCACAAAGACATCTGACATTCACATTTGGCATATACAGTTAAAGTCAGAATTATTTGCCCCCCTTTGATTTTTTTTTTCTTTTTTAAATATTTCCCAAATGATGTTTAACAGAGCAAAGAAAATTTTCACAGTATGTCTGGTAATATTTTTTCTTCTGGAGAAAGTCCTACTTGTTTCATTTTGGCTAGAATAAAAGCAGCTTTAAATTTTTTAAGGACCAATGTAAGGTCAATATTATTAGCTCCTTTAAGCTGTAATTTTTTTGATAATCTACAGAACAAAACATCCTTATACAATAACTTGCCTAATTACCCTAACCTGCCTAGTTAACCTAATTAACCTAGTTAAGCCTTTAAATGTCACTTTAAGCTGTATAGAAGTGTCTTGAAAAATGCCTAGTCAAATATTATGTACTCTCATCATGGCAAAGACAAAATAAATCAGTTATTAAAAATGAGTTATTAAAACTATTATGTTTAAAAATGTGTTGAAAACATCATCTCTCTGTTAAACAAAAATTGGGGAAAAAATAAACAGGGGGGCTAATAATTCAGACGGGCTAATAATTCCATTAAATAATTAATTCCAATAAATGACATTAATTAATAAAAACATGGTACCTCTACTTTAAATAAACATCCAGTCTACTGTCCATCAACTGCTACTGAGAGAGGAGGAATTTAAGAACCTAATTGCTTGGCGTTTAAATAATAATTTCATCCTATTTCTTACACATCTGGGAACACAATATCGACAACCTGATGGTAACAATGGGAAGGTATGTGATAAAGGATGTCTCTCATCATTGACAATCATGATAGCCTTATTTAATACTCTTTCTTTGTATATACTATTAATGCTCTTTAGTTTTATTCCCACCAAATTACTGGCTGTTGTTACCGCCTTCCCCAGTGACCTCTTCTGGGCCTCAGAAGCATTTCCATACCAACAGATCACAAATATTAAAAGACAATAGTTTAAAAAAAACAACAACACACTTTAAAGAGTGAATTTCTAAAAAAATGTTTTCATTTAAAAAAAATCTGTTTCGTTTCACAGATGAAAAGAGGTGATACACACTCAAAATATATTTCACTGATTGTTCAAACTACTCTTTTAAAATAAGCAGAAACAACATTTGAGTTGGGACAGCTTAATTGTTTTATGTTCAATCAACTTAAAATTGTAAATACATTAAATCAACTTAATCAATTTGAGTTGAGACAACATGAATGGCCAACTGGGCCTGGTTTCTCTCAGTTGGTGAAGTTTGTTTCTCGTCACTGTCTCCACTGGTTTGCTTGGTTTGGGACTTGTGAAGCTGCGCATCAAAGGATCTGCTCTTAAGTGTTTGGACTTTAAGCAGTGAAAATTAAACCACACTGAACTGAACTAAACTGAACGTCAACTCTGAAAACTGGACTACACAGTTTCACTTTAATTTTTTATTTACTAGAACTTTTATGTTAAGCTGCTTTAACACAATTTACATAGTAAAAGTAAACATGAATTGAATTAAAATTGAAAAATGATGGGATTGTCTGCACTGTAAAAAGCAAAGGTGCTTCAAATACCGTGTTGAGTACTCAAGGAACTTCAAAATGTATTTGAAGTGCCTCAAAGCCTTTTCTTTCAAAAAGAGGTTCCTTAAGGAACCACTGACAGTCTTTGCAGTACTTGTAGGACCCTTTTGCAGTAATTGGGAGTCACATTTGAGTCACATTTTCCTTATACTAAAACCTCAAAGCACTTTAAAAGTTATTAGAGAAACTTAAATTCCAAAAAAGAGTTACTGTAAGATCTGTAAACTTATATATTGGTTCCTGGTGGATCTCTCTTCTAAAAGCAAGCACTTAAAGGAACCAAGAGATTTTGTGACAATTAAATGGGACAATTGTAGAGACCAGAAAATAAGATGCATGTTCATTTACTTAATATTTACTTAGTTATTTGTGCTTTTAGAATGACAGGAAATTTGATGTTTTTTGTGGCACACTTTAAAAAAATCTGTCATTTTATGGTTTATTTCCGGCAGCTGGGGTGCCATAAAAAACGTAAAATAACAGCCGTTAACTTACAGAAATTTAATGTAAAATAAAGGACATTAAATTACAGAAGTTCACTGTAAAATAAAGGACATTAAATTACAGAAATTTACTGTAAAATAAAGGACATTAAATTACAGAAATTTACTGTAAAATAAAAGACATTAAATTACAGAAATGTACTGTAAAATAACGGACATTTAATTCAACCTCTGTTATTTTACAGTAAATTTCTGTAAAATTACGGATTACAGTGCACTCACTGTGAACACATAAGAATATCATTGATTAGAGTCTAAATGTTAACTTGCTTGCAGTTAGAAGACTGAAATTGTGAAAAAATATTTCTGTGGGGTAAAATACAAATGAGCCTCAACAGAGGAAAAAAAAGAGACAAAACATGCACAAGCATGTACAACCATGGTACCCTGCATTTTTTACAGTGAATGATGAGAAGACATCAATGAGAATTTTGTGGAAAATGACACCCTTTTCCACTTTAGCTAATCTATTTTACTCTTTGAAATGCTACACAACCTATGATTTCTCATTCACCATGTCAATAAAGCTACTATAACACACTGAATCTGACAGTTGGCTTGTAGTAGTGATGCTCTTCATGATGTGCCACAAACAAAGCATTTCAAATAGACACAAAAATGCACTTTTGATGCACTTATTGCCATCTTTTCCCTGACTGACAGCAGAACCTGTCCATCCGCTACAGTCACACTCCTCTCATGTGTGTTTGTGTGTGTGTGTGTGTGTGTGTGTGTGTGTGATACTCAAGGGTTCAGAGAGCGTCAGTATGGATGTGTGGAACTGTGTGTGTGTGTTTGGATAAAACAGCTAATCCCCAGGCCACCCGAACGCAATATCCTGTCTGGCAGATTCTCATTTCCTGTCTCTCTGTGGCGGGGCGTCGAGGGGGGACGGGGGATTCGTTGCCCAGAAACAGGAGATACGGCAGCCCTGTTTCAGGATATCTATGGCATTCTTCCTATCTCTCCCCCCTCCCGCTTTCATTTTTTTTTGTCGTTCTTCTTTTATTATCTCAGATTTAATAAAGCCAAGGCGAGCAGCTTGTTCTGCCATGAAACATTTATTAGCCGTCTGTAATGAAATTGTTGTGCGGCGGGCGAGGTGATGGAGACTCATCACACATTATGCAAAAACAGTGGCAATATCAGGAGAGGAGACACCTCCAGCTCATCTCTGCTCTTCCTCATGTCATCTTCCTCTCTCCACCTCAGTTTGTCACCTCTGTGTCCTCCTCAGTCACGCCAGATCCCACCACCACAGCAAATAAAGCTTCCATCAGGAACCTTTCACAGCTTTGAAACAATGAGGGCTTTTGCAGTGATGCCATTCAAGAGTTATTTTTGGGAAACAGCAAAGAGTTCTTAAAATGACCCAGGGTTCCCACTCTTTCGTGGACACCCAATTCAAGCACTTTTTAAATCACTGGTCATTTTAAATCGAGCACCTTTATAATTAATGTGTGTGTGTGTGTGTGTGTGTGTGTGTGTGTGTGTCTGTGTGTGTGAATGAGAGTGTATGGATGTTTCCCAGTACTGGGTTGCAGCTGGAAGGGCATCCGCTGCGTAAAACATATGCTGGATATGTTGGTGTTTTTTTCCTCTGTGGTGACCACTGAAGAATAAAGGCACTAAGCCGAAGTAAAATGTATGAATGAATGAGTGTCATAAAGCTGATGTTTTGATGGTGTCGTTTTTTAATAAAATGATGACCATCTTAAACAGTTTTAAAGTCAGGTTCAAAGAACTTGAATAAAATTAGTTGAATTTAATACTGGTAATGTTCAAATGTGCTTTCTGAAGTGTTGATAAAATGCTACATTTGTCATACTTCATCTATAAGATTTAAATAAAAGTTAAGGTAAATTAAGAATTTCTTCATTTTTCTTTCATTCAGTTTTTGAACGTATCTCTGTACAACTGTTGCAATAACCCATAAACTGTAAATTCATGCACTTTCAAGGACCTGTGTTTGTTTTTAAGTACAGTACTTTCATTGAATTTATATGTCTGGAATTCAAGTACTTTTAAGAAGCGTGGAAACCATGTGATCATTTTAATCAGTGTGTGGAACATTTTAAGTAAAGATCCATAATCCACTGTAAAGAAACCTTTGTGGAATGTGGAGGTTTCGTTGATGTCTATAAGCAGAACCATTCTAAAATCTTAGTGGAACCATTGAGGTCAAATTATAAAGCACCTTTATTTTTGAGAGTGCAAAACCTTTACTAGCCAAATGTTACCTTACAGGTAAATAAAATGTCCTTTATAATTAAAATCTTTCTAGCAATGATGCCATTTTGATACCCCAAAAAGGTTTCTTAAAATGACAATTTTTCTCATTTTAACTAATAAACCCTTTTGCCCAACACTCTCAGAAATAAAGGTACATGAGCTGTCTCTGGGGCAGTACCTTTTTACCCAAATAGTCCACAGTGGTACCTAAAAGTGCACATTAGTACCTAAATGTACCTAAAAGGTACCTTTGATGTACCATTATGCACCCTTCAGGTACAAATGTGTACCTTTTGAAAAGGTACTACCCCAGTGACAGCTCATGTATCTTTATTTTTGAGAGTGTATAAAGAAACTTAGTGAAACATTGTTTTCATTGATGTTTGAGATTCTCAGTGGAACCACTGATGAAAAATTTAAAAGAACCTTTATTTTTGAGAGTGCAGAATTCCTCTGTAGCACCTTTCAGTGGAAGAAATAGATAACTCAAATGTTCTTCACACTGAGAAAAAAATGAGGCAATGAGCAGTCTTACAAATAAAGAATCCAAAAGATTTTTTCCGTAGAAGAGACATTTTTGGTTACCAAAAGAACCTACATTAGTGAATAGTTTAAAAACCAAATAAAACAACAACAACAACAACATTTTCTTAGTGGAAAAAGCATTTCCATGATCTAAAGAACCTTAAAAACAAAGGAGTAGAATTAGCATGGATGGAGGGGACATGTCCCACCCAATCTCCACCAATTACTGAAATGTCCCTACCAATAATTTAATCAACTTTAAAGTAAAGTAATGCTCCATCAACTCCTAACCTACAAGTCAAGTTCAGCGTAATACTATTAATCAAGGCTGTGCAATTAATCAAAATTCAGTTTCAATTTTGGCCTCCATGATTATAAGAAAACAACAATAATCAGGATAAAACGGTTAAATTGCATCACACACCTTTCTAAACCCCTCTACATTCATACCTCCTCAAAGCCTGACTGCAGTAAAATCATGTAAACTGACTTTTGCCTTATTATTAAGTGTTCATTTCATATTATTATGTACTTTATTTATGTTTTTTAAAGCATGAAACAGAATTTGTGGCGTTTAAGGCATGCGCTCCAGGGATGTATGTCCCCACCAATGACAAAAGCGCGTCTATCTAGAATATTTTGTGCAATGGAAAGGTTCTTTGGAAGTTAAATGTTTTCATAAGAGCATCTTTACACAAAAAAGGTGGTACAGAAACCAACACATTTACAGTATAAATCACCATAAATGTTTAAAAATTTGTATTAAAAAAATACATAAACCATTTAATGCGGAATATCATCATTACACAGAATTCTGAGCGGACACAGACACGCTTTCAGGCCACGTTAAACTAGCTGTGTTAGGATGACTTAAGTATAAGAATCTTTTAAAAACCTAGCAATAGTATCTGGATGCAGCCTTTATAATGCAAGCTAAGATTGCATCACTTAGCGATGCAATGTCAGACACAATGCACTCAATGGGGAGAGTGACATCACTGTGACAGGTAGGGTTAGGGGTGGGGTTAGGTGAGCGCATTAAAAAGCATTGGATGCAGCTCTGATTGCACTGCACCAGGTCTACATCCTGACCCCTCTCAAACATAGAGATCAATAAAAAAATAAGAATTCAAATTTATGATGTGCGAACACATTGCATTAAAATATGCACTTATAATAAGTTGAAAGAAAGCAGGCTGATGTATTTATAT
Organism: Danio tinwini; assembly: GCA_903798205.1. Classification (NCBI taxonomy): domain Eukaryota; kingdom Metazoa; phylum Chordata; class Actinopteri; order Cypriniformes; family Danionidae; genus Danio; species Danio tinwini. The sequence continues at coordinate 10,624,843 of CAIGQZ010032580.1, forward strand.
GCAGAGCAAAACCGGAGTAACCTAAGGGGCAAAAATCTACCAGTGACGATATGTTAATGCTTACTATATACATTGAACTCTAACTAATAAGTTATGAGTGTCCAGCAACTGGTGCTGCAAACCAAGTTTGTGCAGCCTCTGATAGAATGCATGACATTTGGGCATTTGTTTGTAAATGTGCATTTAGTTATTGTTTAAGGATGTTTCTCAGTCGATGCTCGCAATGGTTTTGCATCTTCTTGAACACTTTGAATACCTCAGCACTCTACGTGTTTCCTGCATTTATAAAGTGTCCATGTTTTGAAGCTGATCTATTTGATGCAAATTTCCATGCATGATTTAATTAGATGCATATCGCGTGACTGATTATTCTACTAGCCAATCACCATAGACAAGAAAAAAATCCAGAAATAAAGTACTGTAGTGACTGCATGCTAAAGGAAAATAGCACAGTAAAAGCACAGATACAGCACTAAAAATACACACAAGCAAAAGAGTGCAAAAAAGTGCACTTTATCTACTTAATAAAGTACAGTTCCTCAGAAAACTACTCATTTACAGGAATCTGATTATTTGTAACTCATTACTTTACACCACTGCACATAGCCATTTTATGAAGTGTTTACTGAAAGATTCTACAAAACCCCATCTGCAGGCTTTAGTTTTAAGATCTTCAACAAGGGATACAACTCCTCGGGTGCAGAAAAACAAAGAAGTAAGCTAGAAAATGACCTGAACTTCCTCAATATATTTGTGTCCATGTCTGAAGCACAGTGTAAACACATTCACCAACATCACCACACACATGAGGTTCTTTATGATCGGGACTAATACTGGGCTTAGGTGGTTCAGTGTCTTTGATCTTGAGGAAGAAACTGGAGTTTATATTTAAAACAGTGCAGCCATCCACTGAATCAACACTGACTAATAGCAATCATATTCCAACACGATCTCACAGCAATTAGTAACTTTTTGATTTAATGGATAATTTGTACGATCTCATTCATACAATTTAGTACAATTTCAACACAGACTCATTCTGAAAACGTAGCTCTATATACATTTCTGGAGATTGCAAATTATGTAGCTAGAAGTACGTATGGCTGCATTTTGTCTTTAAAAATGAATGCTGTGAGGCGGTATGATGCCGTTCCTTTTCGTGCTGACCAGCTGACTGCTTACCTCCATATAGATGGCTTTCCTGATTTTAAGAGTTTGTCCAGCAACTTGCGCCATGTATGTCCGCAGACTTGAGCCCCAGAGAGGAGTTGACCACAACGACGGGGTTTGATGCAGGCAAAGAACGATTCCAGAAAGCAAGTAAGACTACAACAGAAGCCAAAAAATAAAATAAACTAGTAAATAACAGGGTGAGAATGTGGTAAAACGTGGCAAAAATCAGGAGAGGGCTTTTCTTTTTGTGGATTGCTTTTTAAAACTGTCGGTTGGGTTTAGAGAAGTGGGTGGGTGGGTCAATTGGTACTCTTGGTTGGGTTTAGGGCAGGAGGAGGGTCGGTCAGTCAGTGAGTCAGTCAGTCAGTCAGTCTACAGCGGCATCTGATGGATTTACGTGAGAACAGAAACTGCAAAAAACATAGCTCCTGGGTTGTATTTTGCGCTCTCCAGAAATGTATATAAGGGTACGATTTTTTAGAATGAGACTGGGTTGTATGATTTGCTTATCCCCAATGACGGTTGTATTTAGGGGTGGGGTTGGGTGCCATGGCTCCTTTTTAAAATCATTACTGATAAAACGTAAACCTGTTACATTTCCTCATGAGATCAGGCTGGATATTCTTAGACTTTAAGCACAGGTCATAAGCATGTTAATATATCGGTTACGTTAAATGACGACAAAACAATTTTACACACATTGACTTTTTTCTTAAACATCAGCTCATACTCTACTTGCATTAAATCTGATCTCTTTGCATACAAGAATAACTTGCTAATTTCCCATTTAACGTTGCTGTGAGTGTTTGTGTACTTTGTATTCCTTATGTTGTGGGGACCATACATGTCCCACAAGTATAGCTATACTAGTGCATTTCAACCTTATAGGGACATTTTTTTGGCCCCCATGAAGACAATAACTCATAAATAAGATAAAATGTCTTTTGAAAATGTAAAAATACAGATCGATTCCTGTCATGGTTGGGTTTAGGGGTAGAGCAGGATTAAATATATAGTCAGCAGGGCTTGACATTAACACCTGCAAACCCACCAAATGCAGGTGGATTTCAGCTGTGGCGGGTTAGACAGTCACTCCCACTAGCCACTTTGGCTGGTTGAAAGTAATTTTTAAATTGTAATTTTCTTAAAAGCAGGGTTCGACAATAAGGATGGCCCAATGGCCCTCGAGAATTGAAATGCAGCATGACTGACAAAAACAACATTGTTCGAGCGAGCAAAAGAAAGCAGGTGAATACCAAAAGAAGGATCACGTGAACAATGAGACCATAGGGTGAGACACAGGCGATGCTTTAGTGTTTAAAAAAGTGTGCGCTCCCGTTTCCTTGCGTGAAGCAACTGTGCCTGGAAATACAACTGCTGCCATCGGTTCTCTTTGAAATAGACTGGACAAAAAGTGATGCTTGTGCACCACGTTCAAGAGCTTGTGATTTAAACAAAAAAAAAAAGTTTTTTTTTTATGTAAACACCAGCAATTGCAGCTTTCGTTTTCACTATTCTTTGAATAGATTATTAATAAGTTTATTGTTAATCATGTGTGCGTGAGCATCCTTTCATTATTGCACATGGTATGTTTTTACCTGCTTTCCAAATATATTAGCATTTTTTGCTGGTATTTGAAATTTTCAAACTATTAAAAATTTGTGGCTAGGAAATAATAATTTATTTATTTTTTTGCTGTGGCCAGAGGAATATTTGTTACAACACCATGAAACCACTAGCAATTTGCTCATGCTCACTGAGTAAAGTCATACAAAACACGCAAAACAGTGAAATAAAGTCATGTGGACATGACACAAAATCTAAATCAAGTAATTCTGACAAGAACCAGGAAATCAGAGCACATCACACCTGTCCTCAGGTCCCTACACTGGCTCCCAGTTACATTCAGAATAGATTTTAAAGTATTATTACTTGTCTATAAATCACTAAATGGCCTAGGACCTCAATGCATTACAGATATGCTCACTGAATACAAACCTAATAGAACACTCAGATCTCTAGGATCATATAAACTAGAAATTCCAAGAGTTCATTCAAAGCAGGGTGAATCGGCTTTCAGCTACTACGCCCCTCGCTGCTGGAATCAGCTTCCAGAAATGATCAGATGTGCTCCAGCATTGGACACATTCAAATCCAGACTGAAAACACATCTGTTTAGCTGTGCCTTTACTGAATGAGCACTGTGCTACGTCCAACAGATCGCACTATTGTTCTTTTCTTTTTATTCTTGTTGTGTTATTCTTATAACCCATTTAATACATTTTTATCTGTTTTTAATCATTCTTATTATTTGCTTTTTATTTTCTTACACTTGTATTTTTATTCTTGTTTATGTAAAGCACTTTGAATTGCCACTGTGTATGAAATGTGCTATATAAATAAACTTGCCTTGCCTTGCCTTGCCTTAATTTAGCATGCAAAAGTCAATTTATGCATAAAATATACATTTTCCCAACAACAAAATAGTGGCTGTTAAAAATGGACGACTAAAAACTACTAGCCACAGTGGCTGGTGATCAAAGAAGTTAATGTCGAGGCCTGATAGTCAGAATAAAAATAATTACTTCTACGGGACATCCTCATTAAGTTTAAGGAATAATTCACATTTTTCTTTATTTCCAGACATTTGTCAGGACATTTTTTGTGGTCAAACTCCAGCCTGACCTCACGAGGAAAAGTAAATATTTTACGTTTTGTCAGTTTAGTGGTAAATTCGTACGAAGTTCAGTTGGACGAAAATGTAAAATTTTAAAATCGAGGCATGGCACCCAACCCCACCACATAAAGCCAACCATCATTGGGGGATGAGCAAATTGTACTAAATTGTATGAATGAGATCATACAAATTCATAAAAATTAGCCACTACCTTACAGCTACATATTAACACCTAAAAAGTTCAAATGTAGGTACAAAAGTGTACCCCAAAGGTACTAATGTCCAACTGTATGGCACAAAAGTGTACCTTTTACAAAGGTACCACTAAATTGACAGATTTTGTACGTTTCTTTCTGAGTGTGTAATGGATATCCTCCAAAGGCTTTTTGACAGTTTAAATATTCATGATTAACAGCAAACAGACAGTCTGATTACATAAACTGCAATAAAAGTATAAATGTTAATATGGCTTTATTATTACCATTAACCAGAAGGCATCACTAACTAGCTTAACGACTCTATAGAGAAATGCAGAGCATAAAGCAGCAGCGTACATGTGTCATATCCCTGTCTGACAGTACAACAACTCTCTAAGCACAGCACAGCTTGTAGTCGTGTGTAAAAACATAATTAGCTGCATTTCCCAATCAAGAGGCTTCCTCCACCCTCCTCCACCCGCTCCAGCAGACAGCCAGCGGTGAGATGATTAAGCCAAAATGTGGGATAAATGGAGAGATAAACTGATTGGTGTCATCGCGGCTATAAATCTCAACAAGTCGGAAATGAAGTTTGGAACAGAAATATTATTAGAAATCAGACAGTGATGGACGAGCTAGAGGAGAGAAACACAGGGAAAGAGAAAGAGAAAGAGAGAGAGAGAGAGAGAGCTGCAGAAAGGTGACGGTTTCCATAACCAACAAACTAAAAAGGCTCATGATAATCACTTCGACTGATGATCTGAGCGGAGAGGTGCAACTTAAACATGATTTCAGTAGGAAAATGGAGCAATTTAGAGCTTACTCTTTTAGATTTGACTTGTTATTACAAACAATTTGTGGATTTGAAATGTTATTATCAAGAACTGTCCTCCATATTCTTTAAAAAATGTTTCATGAAAATGATGGTGGGGCACTTTTATTTCCTTGTTAAGAGCATCATTTCAACATTTTTTAAATTGGTGCATATTTGCTTGTATATTTTCTGTGTGTGTGTGTGTGTGTTTTACAGTACACCATGAGTGTATATTAATTGTTCGTTTTTTTTTTTGTTTGTTTTTTTTGCATGTGGGATCTGAAGTAGCTTTTACGTCTATAAAATTATTAGGGAGCAATTTTTGGCAAAACATCTGAAGCATTTTATTTTTTAAAGTACTTTATTTTTAAATGAGGCTTGTAGCAGGTTCTCAGGGAAACAAAGCTTTAAAACTGCTGTTTGCTATTTTTCTATTTATAAATAACCCCTGCCATGAATAAAAATGATAAAGTTTACAGTATGTTGTCTTGTTTTACTGTAGACCGTTTCAATGTGGTCATGCCATTGGCCCATGAACATTTCCTGCTTGTTATCAACCATAACTGTAACAATGTTAAAACAGAGATCATAACATTATTTATCAATATGTTTCTCTTTTTGGATTCTCAAAAGCTATAGAAATAAAAAATGTAAAACAGCAAATACGTCAGGACCATTGTTTTTGTTTACATCCCTCAAAATGGTCTACATTAGTATTATTGTGTATCATAAAAATCTAATTATCCATTAAGAGCAAACCACACAGCAAATTCATTAGTGTTAAATTTTGAGTGTTGAGGTAATTAAGAGTAAAGTGTTGAAATAGAGTTAGATAAAGATAAAATAACCCTCTCAGTGTTAGAAGCTGATTTGCCTCCTTGTCGTACAGAGTTACATGTATCTAACGCTAATACAGTGTTGACTACTACATCTGGGATTTTATGCAGCAATATATCCCTGAAGGATTTTTCCAGGCCATTTTCTTCTGCCACGAGCAGCAATAAAAAGAAGCAACTGGCAAGTAAAAGTACTTAAAAGGTTTGTATATAGACAATTGACAATAAAATCGTTATATATACGTTAGTTTTAAATATCTCACAAAAAAGTATCATTTATCATCTTTATTTTGTTCTGTACTAGCTAAATTACATAAAACTAAAGCTGTCTTAAAACTACTTATCTTGGTTAAAATACAAGAAAATACAGTTTGTGACTGTTTTCCTTATACATGAATGAAATAGTTAATAAAGTGTCGCCGATATGAAACATGACATATTTTAATTTCCGTGTGTGGTGCGGTTCGGCCTTCGTTTCCCTCACGCGACACTGTCTCTTTTCACACATTTGCCGGAGAGAACAAAAGAAAAGTTCACGCGTGTGAGGGAGCTGCTTTGTTTATTTACGTAACACAGCCATACGTCTCACTTTTTGCTTGCTTACATGTGGTGTTAATATTTTACACTATAAGAGTTCGCTAATTAACACTCTCTGACTTTTGATAATGCTAACTCTTTCAAAAGTGTTATTTCAACACATTTATAGTGGTTCCCATATAAACTCTGAGGAAGTGTTAATTTTAACTCTAAGGTAGTTAAATCTACTACCTAAAATTTGCAGTGTAAAAGAGTTTTAGTAATTTTTTAAGTGTTTTTTTACTGTATGACAGTAGTTATTCTCATGAATATTATATCTCATGTACTTTACTAAATAATAAAAAAAATTGTATTTTTACTTGAGTAAAATCTTTATGCACTTATGTTTACTGTGATATTTTTCTTCAACCTGCATCACTATACACTCAAAAAATGGATTATGGCTTTAGTTTGTCCAAAGAATGTAACTATGTTTAAATTAAACAAGTCACTTATGTTTGTTTATTAAAACCAAAAGAGTTGTGTTGGAAAAAAATTGATAAAGTAAGTTTTCAAATTTAAACAGCTCGCTTAATTAAAACGAATGAAAGGAAGTTGTGTTGCTTCTGCAGTACGGCATTTTGGTTAATATCTGCACATGCGTAGTTTCAAAACAACACAGGAAAGAAGAATCAAACCACAACAATTGCTCTCATTATATGGGAATCAAAAGATGAAGCAAAGAGCTTAGAATGACCAAGAGGCGACACTCAATAGAACGTTCCATAGCAACAGCAGTGCCCAGCAACAGCCCCGCGATTCCGCCATTTTTGAGAGAAAGCGATCGGCAGTCCATTGGATCTTATTGCTTTCGCGATGTCAAGCAACCCCACATGGAAAGACCCTTTATAAACATATATGTTTTATTATAGGTTTTTAAAAACCTATATGTGACATATATTAAATTGGCCGTTTTCCTATATTATATGTACATATATGTGTACATATATATGTGCATACATGTACTTTTATATATAATTTTCTTTATTATTAAAATGTTTTTCACACTGGAAGAACATAATAACTGGACAAGCAGTTATTAAAAAAATAGGCAACAGTTTGGTGAAATTGGCAACCATAAATCTTCATACCTAAATCTAAATTCTGGCATACCACAAGGATTTAGCTTAAGGTCCAATATTGTTTATAATTTACACCAATGATATGTGTAAGATATCAGAGTTGCTTAAGTTTCATTTGCGGATGATACATCGTCACCTTAGAATTATAAGGTTCTATCTGCATTCTGAATGATTTTGAAATATTGAGCTTCAGTTTTTGCATTCCATATAGTAAACAGTATGTGTGTAACATTTGTTTTTAAATGAAAAGTGTTAAAATTTAAACAACATAAAAAACATCCAATAATTTAAATAAGTTGACATTTAATAAGAATATGTCAATAACTCAATTTTGACAAAAATGTCAGATAGAATCTTATAATTCTAAGGTGACGACATGTATCTTTTGTTTTGAGGATAATTTATCAAAACTTATGGAGTTTAAAACAGAAATTAATAAATTGAAATTGTGGTTTGACGTAAACAATTTAAAGGGCACCTATGGTGAAAAATCTACTTTTCAAGCTGTTTGGACAGACATATGTGTAGGTATAGTGTATAGACTGTCATATTGGGGTGATATAAACACACCCAGTGCTTTTTTTTCAATTTAACAACATAAAAACGGTGGACCAATTGGAGCGGTTTTGAGATCGACCGCAACTTTACGTAGGATTGCGGTCCCCCCGCCCACCAATATTGATTGACAGATGTGCATTACCATCTTCTCAGTATGTTTTTTCACGTCCACCATTTTCAGCGTGTGTCAAAGCGACGTCACCAAAGAAACACTCTGCTCTATTTTTAGATGTAAGGCTCATTGGCCTCAACATTCACCACGTTAGCGCTCTCCTCCACGCCAGTGTTTGTGAGTTTTGGTGGGTTTGCATACATGTGTACTTTTCATTGTGTCTTCCTTAAACTTCAGCGGTTTGCATTTCCCACGGTCACAGAAGCTCCCTGTCATCTTAACTAGGTGCAGCTTGAAAGTGCGAGCGCGCTGCCTCACGTGCGCGTCCCTCCATTGTAAATAACGAACTAACGACGCGCAGCGCCATGCATTTTGCGTTGTCGCGGGTGAAAGTGACGACCGTGGGGTTTGCTCACTATTCTGCCGCCTAGGTCGCCTCTATGGACGCGCTGACCCTGCTCAGGACACTGTTCATATTTCTGCCACACCACAGAGCATAATCTGAATAGTTTCATTTTAAATTACATGCGAATGTGCGCGTCTGGTGTGCCGCGTCGCGGCTCTGAGCGACGCATTCGGTGTATGACGCCCTTTAGTTATAGCCTCAAGCAAGTCCTACACTAGAAGTGCCGCTCTGCGACACGCAGCGTCGCGCCACGCAGCGGCATGCATTTCTGAATTCTAAACATGTTTCTATCAGGTGACACACCAGCGCTGCAATTGTGCGATACTTTCAACTGTCATGTGCGCGCCGTGTCGCGGTGCATCCGGTGTGTGATGCCCTTCAGTCACAGTTAATTTACTGTGCTTTATTAGTCTCGGTGTAGGCTACAAGTTCGGAGCTTTAAACTAGCGCACAGCTGGCTGTAAAACTATACAAAGACACATGATTCTGTACTCTCTGCTTGGTCTGTAACTGAGTCCTACATGTACGTCTGAATGCTGGTACTCATGTTGCTTCTCTCTCTCTGCCTGTCTATTGCAATACACACAGCGGGGGAGCTCTTGGCTCCGCCTTCTTGTTAAGTTGGGCGGGAAGTCGAAACTAGTTTTCATGTGAAGCAACACGCCCCTAAAACAGCAAACTGTGTACACGCCCCCAAAATGACACTTTTTAACACATCATAATAAAAAAATCTGAATTGTGTTTTGAACTGAACCTAAACTGGCACACTCAGAAGAACCATAATATTAATATTACCTCTTAAAAAAGGGGTAAAATAGGTGCCCTTTAAGTTAAACAAAGGTTATGTTATTTGGGAAATTAAAAACTAGTCATATTATAGATTTAAAAATTGATAATTAAGTTATAGAAAGAGTATATGCAATTAGTTTCTTAGTGTTGTATTGGATCATAAAATTATTTCAAAACCGCAAATAAATAATGTTATATTAAAATTTGTAAAAACTGTAGCAATAGTGTAAAAGGCAAGGTTTATCTTGGACAAATAAATCTAACGTATGATCCTTATGCACAATACAGAAAAAAGTAATTAGACTGATAGAAAATGTGGGGTATTTGAAGCATACAAATACTTTATTTTTTTAATTGAAGTTACTCAAGTTCTATGGTTTGGTTAAATTTAAAACAGCATAATTTATGTTTAAAGCTAGGAATAAATTTTATCCGAAATGCATACAAAAGTTTTCTAAAGAAAGACAGGAGGGATATATCTGAAAGAGAACAAAATCTTAGGAGATTGAAAAACAAAGACAACTTTAAAAAGATTGTGTATGTCTGTATGAGGTGTGAAATTATGGAACAGTCTGGAACAGACTCTCAAACAATGTCAGGATATTAATCGATTTAAAAAGTTGTATAAATATATATTATTAAAGGAATATAATGATTAATAGAGGTGATTGAAAAGAACAAAATAAGAAAGGTATGATGACATTGTAATTAATGGCTGTTTGCAATACTATGTATTGTTTGGGTCTATGTTAAAAAACGTAAATGTACAAATGGAATCAAACGTACACTGTAAAAAAAAAAAATCCGTAATTTTACGATTTATTTCCAGTAGGTGGTGTGCCGGAAAAAGAAACGTAAAGTAACGGCTGTTAAATTACAGAAATTTACCAGAAATGTAAATTTTAGGATATTTCTGTAATATAATATCCGTTATTTTACAGTAAATTTCTGTAATTTAACAGCCGTTATTTTACGTTCCAGCTGCCGGAAATCAACCATAAAATTACGGATTGTTTTTACAGAGTATACAGTAATATGTCAAAGATACCAAAAGGATAAAATGAGTCATGTAAAGTTCATATGTCTCATGTAAAAAGAAGAGATAAGTTGAAGTAATAGACAAATGATGTGTGTGGTAATGGGGTGGGGAAAATAATAAGCTTGTGCTTCATCCTGCTCCATTTCAACCATGTTGAAATGTATTTTGTTTAAAGAGCCCCTATTATGGGTCTTTGAAAATGACCTTCCATGCAGTGTGTAACACGCCTCTAAAAGAAGTTAAATATCCAGCTAAGGCTTAAATCTGAAAGTCCACCATGTTTAAAACTATTGACTCATCTGTAAAAAAAGAGTCGACTTGAAAAAAAGAGTGGTTTGAATTAATCGCTGCTTTAACGAGTCTTTATCTGTGTTCATAGATATATACACTAGATATCGCATACGGACCCTGAGCATGCGTCGATAGCGCCGCCACATTTGTACAGTGCTCCCAGGACAAACGTCATTTAACCACACTAGTCAAGACCGTGTGCCAACGTGAAGATGCTGGACTTTAGCGCTGGTTACGGGTGTAGTAACGAGCAAACAAAGAAAACAAAGCACAAAGGCAAAACATTTCACAGGTAAGTTACGTTTTAATGTTATGAACTTTTGAGCTCAACAACAAATGTTATTGATGATAATACAGTCACTTACTGCATTCACCACAAGGCAAAGTAGCACCAACTGGCACTAAATACTGGGCTTATGCTAGTTTTGTTAAATAAAATAAGCAAACAATGCAAAAGAAATATGACAATGAGATGCTGTGGTTCCAGAAGCGAGTATTATTGTTGGCTAAGTGAACGAATCATTAATGACGGAGATTCATTCAGAAACGAATCGCTCCCTACGTCAGAATGATAAGTGAAAGCAGAAGGGGGGGGGGGGGGGGGGGGGGAGGGGAGGGGGGGGGCTTCAGGACACGGATTAGATCAAATCTAACAGGAGGAAGGATAATACATTTACATGCACATGAACACACAATCTTTATCAGCAATGCTAATGCGTTTACTGATCCATCAATATAGAAAAGAGATAATTTTCGTAATAAAAAAATGTGCATACTGACCACCGGGAAAACTCCCGATCATAGATATATGTGTATATGTATATATCTCTGGCTCTAGATAGCCACAGTCCTCCATGCAGCTTGGTCCCGCATTCATTTCAAAGGAGTGCTACCCTGTACTAAAATGGCGGCTCTATTGACACATTCCTTCCAATAAACAACAACAAGGCAGGCGACATCTAACGTAAATATCTATGATCTGTGTTAGTGTGACGTCGATACTGCACTCAAGCCCCGCCCATTTGTTGCGCACACAGACCCGGGAAAATTGAAACCCCCTGTCCCACCCACAAACACTGTAGAAAAAGAGGAAGACAAACACTGTCAAGTAACATAGACCCTGTGCTTTGAAGTTAGTGTTATTTTCTCCACCCAAAGATGAGGCTGTGAAGAGTCAGTGATTGAAAACGCGACGCGTGCCACTTTGTTTACAGATTTAAATGCGTTTGTGAGCTCGCGATCCACTGCCGTTTGTCTTTGCTATGGCCACCGTTAGCTGTTCCTACACACGTGCGGCGGTCAAGTTTCAAAATAGTTCAGCTTTTGCCACTGTGTGTTGAGATTACGGAAGTTTTCCGGGAGAAATAACAAAACGGGAGGGTGGCGGGAGATGGGTATGAATTACGGGAGACTGTTAACAGGTATACTTACACATATACTCTGCACTCTGACTACTTGAAAATTGTTGATAAGCAGAGGTGGGTATTTCTCTCTGTCTCGCGCTTAACGCAGTCAACCAATCCCAACAGACTGGGTCATCGGATCAATCAGCGCAGATTAGCATCACTCTAAGGAGGGGTTTGGGAACAAATGAATTGCTGAACGTTGGAGTCGGTGGGATAATTAGGTAAAAATAAATGCATATTATAAGACAACAAATGCGTTTTTTGACCTTGCATGCATATCAGACTGCTGAAGGAGACCCACAAAACCAAAATAGGACCTTTTTAATGCATAATAGGGCATAATCTGCATTAAAGAATTGCTTTGTATATGATTTGTCTGTTCAAAGTAAATATAATCAAATCAAAAATGGCTATTAAAAAGGCTTAAAATGTCTTTCTTTCTTACCTACATAATTCAAGTTAAAATGTTCATTTAGCAGACCTTGACAATTTGGCACATTTTCCAGACGTCTTATAAAACTGTAAAAGGGACATGATTTCTTTGAGTCTTTTTTTCTCTGACATGCAGGAGAATTTAGCAAAATTATCCATTTACAGTCCCGAAGAAATGACTGCAACATTAAAGAGCTCTCATTTGTGATTATAATTCATTGGTTTGGGCTCCTCTCTGCATCTCTTCACACACTGGGGGCTGTTTTGGTTTTTGTTTCCCACCCCGCAGAGTGATCTATTAAACGTGGGGCCGTCTTAAATATCCGCTCCCCTGTCTGCACTCTGATAGGCCACAGAGAGCCTCGCTAGTCTAATTTTCTGCCAGGGATCCAGGCACCGTACCCTGGGGCTGCGAGCCTTTATTGGTCTGGGACTGGTTTCTCTAGTCTGGGCTATGTGTTGTTTTTTTGCTGGATGTCTGAGAGCTGTCGAATCAGCCAGGAAGACAATGATGGAGACGATCTGACTATTTCAGGGATGTTCAGCAAGTGTATGTGGGTTTAATGAATAGGGTTTGGCTTTGGGTTTGGTTTCAGAGGTGCATAGCTGTTGTTGGAATGAATGTCTGTGCATAATGTTGGGCAATATGACAAACATCTTATACCATAATAATGATATATGAAGAGATAGTACCTTTTCTGTAAATTCAAAAATCAATTAGTAGTTTATATCTAATAATTCTAATATTTTTTTTTACATTTTAAAGGGCACCTATGGTGAAAATCATCTTTTGTAAGCTGTTTGGACAGAACTGTCTGCAGGTATAGTGTGTCCACAGTCCTATTTTGGTGATATAAACACAATAAGTCTCTTTTTTTAATTTCCTGATGTTAAAATAGCATCCTAATCCCTCCCATTTTGAGGCCCACCGCAACGTGACGTAGGAGTGCAGTTTTCCCGCTCACTGATTTGATTGACAGCCATGTCTCCATATTAACACGTATAATCATATCAACAAGACAGGACGTGCGGAAAGCAACCAGGATTAAAAGATCGGTTCAGCTCTCTGTAATCATCAAATGTGATCAAGAATGAGTTTTACAAGTTTAAAACGTTTTTAAAGCAGTGTATGTTTGTAATGAATTACAGCGATTGTACCGTCTTTACTTAATCACCACAGCCGCATGTCAGTTTCGAAGCTGGGTCTGTTCAATTAAAGTGACAGTGCACTGATAATGAGCAAAAACACATTGAATGATGGTAAAAAGTAGTTTTACCCAATAAATGCATCGATAATCTCCACTGAATTTTATGCAGTCAATTAAATAAACTTAAACAGTCTTACAGCCTTGTTGTGGCAAAGAAGCTGGTGCTAAGATTTTGGAAATCAACAGAATCCCCATCATTTAGATCTTGGCTGGAAGGATTAACTACATTAGCACATCTGGAAAGGATCAGATTTCTTTTGGCAAAGATATTGAAAAAATTTGACAAGATTTGGTATCCTCTTCTCCTCTATCTCGAAAGCGTAGGTTGAATACCAAGATGGTGAAGGTCACACCAACAGTACTGCATAAGCTTTAGTCCCAGGGGTGGGGTGGGTTCTAGGGGTTAGATGTCTTGTGTTTTTTGAAAAGTGTATTCTGGGTCCATCCGAATGAATGAATGAATGAATGAATGAATGAATGAATGAATGACTGAATGACTGACTGACTGACTGACTGACTGACTGACTGACTGACTGACTGACTGACTGACTGACTCACTCACTCACTCACTCACTCACTCACTCACTCACTCACTCACTTATTTTATTTATTTATTTATTTATTTTTATGTGTGCTATTTAATTTGTTGAATTATTTTTTGTAAAAAAAAACTACAGATGATGTATTATTTGCTGTAATGCCGCAATGAATATCTCAATAAAAAACAAAAAAACAAAAAACCCAAAAACAACTTAAACATTTAAAAAAATGCAACAAATATTTATTTGGGCCCGAACTACAAAATCTAATTTAACCAAATTTATCAGAGAGCAGCTCAACAAAACACAACTACTCCATACTTTCCGTGCATACACAACCCTTTTGTTTTGTTTTTAATCGAGATCAAGTGCATCAAATGGAAAAGCATCTTAAGGAGGCAGGACATGTCAGACACTATAGAGCATATGATTGGTCAGAAGAGTTGATTAGAAACTAAAGTTTGAGGTGATATCAAAAACATACTGCATGCTTTGGATGTGTATATCTTCTTAAAACAAATTTTGTGATGTATTGGTGTGCACTATCTTGGATAGATATATTCAAAACTAAAATACTGATACTAAAAAACTTTATTTTTGATTTATTTTATTTTTGAGGACTTTAACATTATTACAGTTAGAGTATTTGTTTTACACTACATCAAGTATATTATTAGCACAATCTTTTTTTGTTGTAGCCTAAATTCCATTTTTTTACACCATCAAAGACTCCTTGGCACCCCTAAACTGGAGCACACACCTGCTGCAGATGGCACAGGGGTGAAAGAGGCAGGAGCGGCCGTGCTGATGGACAGACCGCGAGAACACAAGGAGACATTGTTGAGGATTCAGTCAAGGTCACCCGCATAACACTGTGCCAACTCTCCTCCACAAATACAGCACATACCACGCAAGATCCACTAATAACCTCTACAAACCAAACATTCACATCCACACACTAACTGCACCTTACTTGACAAAAAAATAAGATGAGAGAATTTTAAATCTTTAATCACCCCAGTAAAACTTTCAGGTCTGTTTGGGCAAGAAAGATACAGTGGTTCCTGAAAATAGATAGGGTAAAGAAGCAAATGCTTTACCATCAAAATACATATCATTTATTGTTTATAATTTATTCTTATTTATTTATTAGTAATACAGTTTGACATGTTTCCTGTTCATTTTGATGTGGTCATTTTGATATGTGGTTGTGTATCGCCCATTATTATTATTATACATTACTACTACTACTACTACTACTACTACTACTACTA